>JBBGZY010002862.1:0-229783 GCA_037952925.1 Lithobates clamitans | reverse complement strand
GGGGGAGAGAGAGAGAGGGGGGGGGGAGAGAGAGAGAGGGGGAGAGAGAGAGGGGGGGGAGAGAGAGAGAGGGGGGAGAGAGGGGGGAGAGAGAGAGAGAGAGGGGGGGGAGAGAGAGAGGGAGAGAGAGAGAGAGAGAGAGAGAGAGAGAGAGAGAGAGAGAGAGAAGAGAGAGAGAGAGAGAGAGAGAGAGAGAGAGAGAGAGAGAGAGAGAGAGAGAGAGAGATTTAGGGCCAATTCACACCACATGCAGTCCAGTGCGATTTTTTCTGCATCAAAAACTCGTGGAAAGTAAGTTATATGGTTTTCGATGGCATAGTTCACACCAGTGCATCATAGTAGCTCAACTATAGAAGTTCAATTACAAAAACTGTTAAATCACATCTTAAATAGGTTATGTATAATCTCAAAATCAGGCAGGACATTTCATGTAATAACATTGTCGGCTGCTTAAAGCTGACCTTAAATGATCATCATTGTCACATACATATCTGTAACCTTAAAGTGGTTGTAAACCCTCACATATGCCCAGTAAAGTGACTGGCCTCGGGTGATACATAGAGACAAAACAAATCTCCCTACATCAATTGTAACTGTGTAACTACAGCTGTCTTTCACCTACATCCATTCAAAGTTCAGAAATTTATACAGAATCTCTCAGCTCTGAATAGCAGGGGGTGGGAGTTGAAGTTTCAGAGCTCCGGGAGCTGATTGGAGGGGAGGGGAGGGGAGGAAAGGGAAGGGAAACCTCCCCCACACAGCACACAGGAACAGAGCTGTGGCTGTCAATCAGCTGGAGATCCCTCCCATCACCATTTTTCTTTTGGTGTATGTAAAACTTCTCAGAAGTGGCTCGGTGGCTCATGCTTATAGCAGAGGAACGAGGCAGGAGACAGAAATGACACTTAGTGCTCTGGATCGAGACAAGTACACACTTTAGAGGGATATGCTTTGTTCATGTTTCATTTCTGACGTTTACAACCGCTTTAAGATTGTAAGAACTAATTGAGCAGAGCCCTCCTGTATTAAATAGTATCATAACAGTACGGTCTCCCTTTATTTAGGAAAGCACTGCATAAACTCTATAAACTGCTATATGAAATCTTGTATAATAATAATAAAAATAAATAATAACTTGTTTGTAAAAAGGAAGACAATGGCACTTCAAGTGGACGCAGTACTAAAATGAAGTACATAGGGGTCTGGAACACACCAGAATGGGAATATGGAAACAAATGAACTTGTTCTGGTTAACGCATATATCTCTGCTACCATGGTGATTCTTACAGTATAATCTGTACTGTATCATGATGTGCTAAATAGGCCAGAAAAATGAAGCCAGTCAATGAACCGCTCATGCTATCCAGCAAACGCTGCAAGTGTGCTCAAAGGGACTACTACAGCACATTTCCTTCTGAATATGCTAGCTGTCTGCTTGTAATTTAGGTCAGATGTCCTTATCTACACAATTGTTCCATCTCTGTGACTAAAACAATGAAATCAAGCAACACAGCAAGGCATCTTTTTTTTTTTTTTTTTTTTTTTAAGAAAGAGTCCACCAATGCCAGGCTCCAGGTTTCTGTTATGACAGGTTTACGTTGATTTGGGAGTTCAGTTTAGTTGACACAACTTGTATGTAATGTACAAGCAGATGGAATGCATTCTAAAGCATGTGCTATGCAACTTCTTCTCCCCCTACTTATGCTATATCCAATCATATATCAGTCAGCTTTCGGTGTGACTGGAGGCTATGAGAAATTGGTATTACCACATTGATACATGGGGCTTTCCGTATATGTGAGGAAGACCATTTGGTAGTTTTCAGAATGAAACAGGTATCTGATGGAATTTCTATCCATGGACTTGTGTATCTATAAATCTGCTCATACATATCGTCTACGAATGACCGAAGTGTTATTGCAGGCAAACTAAATACAGATATGTACATTGCTGCCCTATAGAAGACATCTGTAGAGTGGTGAAGTGAGATTATGCCAGCCAATTCCAATTCAAAAGCGTACAAGGTAAAGTAGGATTTCAAACTGATGGAAATTTATCTGGAAACTACCTCGGTGTCTATTCTGGGTAATGTAGAGAGCATCTACATACACGCATTTCTCTGAAAATGAAAGCCACCAGAAGAGGTTTCACAATGAGGTTTCAGGATGAGAAAGTACAATTTTTTAGAACTGACATTAGCAAGATTAAAAAAAAAAAAGTTTTAGGCCACCAAATTTCCACAGCACAAACCCAGGAGCCCTAAATGATAATTATCACACAACAAGTAGTTAGTACAAAGGGTATTGATACAGACAAAACAATACAAAGCTCGTACCTCATAGCCTAGTCGGGCCGCCCTCTGTAACAATGTCTCCCCTGCGTTCTTGTTAACAATGAGGCGGCGTGCTTCTGGAGGCATGGGGCGGCAAGGTGTGGTATCGTGAAGGTGGTTGTGCAGTGGAGACAGCTGTGATGAAGTCTGTAGAAAACTTATCTGCTCTGCAATCCTTAATGGGGAGTTCTCTGGCGAGAGTTCGGTCTGTTTCCTGAAGCCCTTTAGGATGACCTGTAATTAGATAGTTTGGATTAAAGAGGACCTATCATTAGAAGGCACATCAATCTGTAGGGCATCGATCGGCATTAACAAGTCATGTTATTTTGAGTGAGAAAAGTACATATTTTTTTGCCATGTATACAAAAACTGTCGTCCCCCCATACTATCTTATGCAACCTAGATCACGTGGTCTCTAATCATTATTGTAGAGCTTATCGATTTTCACTTAGCAGTGAGAAGATCAAGACAACGGCCTTGATGTATAAACTATATTGTATACTGAAACTTTATATAGAACACATGGGCACAGAGAATGAGGGTTATTTACACTGAGCTGAGTTGAAAACCTGTACTGCAGTAGCAAAGAAGCTGCAATTGTTTAGCTATCCTTCTGAAAGTACTTGTTCCTTGGCTGTCATGCTTGTCCAATGTCTTCTACACCGAGTCACTAACCCAGAACAAGCATACAGATTGGCCCTCTGAAGCCATTATTTCTACCGGACAAAGCAACATTTCATTAAATCTAGTGGTGCAGAAATAAGGAGGAATACTACCTTACTCCTTGCTCCTGTATGCTTCCTCCATTCATGCAACTGTTCCTGCAAGGCATCCTCTCTAAGGTGCTCCCAGCAGTGGCCACATATCTGCCTCCTTCAGGTACAATGCAGGGTTAATAGCCCTGCTTTGTACATGATGACACAGTGGGACTGCCCACATTCCATAGTGGCAGAAGAGAAAAGGAGAGTGCTAAAGCAGGGTGTAAGCCAAGTAGTAATGCAGCCTCTTAGACTCCCCTAGACTTATTAAGCATTTACCCTTGCATGCAATGCAGGGGGGATTGACTGCAAGATTAGGCCTTGGCGAATTCCCAGATTTGGGCTATAAAGCAAACCTGTTGGTTTGCGTTAAGGGAGAACATTACATAGAAATGAAGCATTAGTGGACAGGTAGGGCTTTTATTGCAAAAGAGACATACTTTGATATTGATTTACTAATACTTGAAAGTGCAACATCTGGTGCAGCGCTGCATAAAAAACAATCAGCTTCCAGTTTTTCTTTTTTTTTGTCAAAGCTTAATTGAACAAGGTGAAGTTAGAAGCCGATTGGCTACCATGCACAGCTGCACTCTCCGGTTTTAGTAAATCAACCCCTTTGTCTCTTCTGCAATAAAAGATTCTTCACGTGCAGCTGTAGTCCCACATCCGCTAGGTTGAATGAACTCTTGTGTGCATGCGCAGAAGGTTATATCAGCTGGGCGTGTCTGATCAAGATTGGCGAAAAGCTCACTGGGTGAAGATGTCAGCACTGTCAAAGGAGCTTGCTGACGTCACATCGCAGAAGCAAGGCAAGTACATGCTTTAAAGCATTTAAGTTCAGCAAAGTGTCACTGAATACTGTCACCTACATTCCCCCTAGACATCGACTCTGAGAATTATAGGTCCACATGTGCCACACAGAGGCTGTAGAATGGATGTAGGTAAACTTAAGTGAGAAGCAGACACATGAAGTGTGCGCAAGAGCTCTTCATTTAAGCGTAAGCTAGAAGACAGCATTTATATGACTCGGTAGAAATTTGCCTTTAAAGGCCGCAGTGGGAAGAAATGGGATTGGTTGCCATAGACAACAGTAAAATTATGGTTTAGTTGCAATAATCATTAACCCTAGAGTTTTATGTAAAGACAGTAAAGTCCTTTATAGTCTGTCACCTACATAATTTTAAAACAAACCTAATATAATTTGCTAACGCATTCATGTAAGCACAAGCAATCAATACACTACGCAGGCTATATATAAAGAAAATAAAAGGGACAGTGAGCACGAGCGTAAAGCCAGCAGACTTAGTACAATGCCACTGAATGAATGACTTCAAGATGTCTACACAGAAGCAGGAAATATTAGAAATCTATAAGCTGGTGACCTCTTTGTTGCACCGCAATGTAGTTAGCACAGAACCAGCTATTAATCCTTTCAGTTGTGAAATGATGCCTGTCGCACAGAATAAAATGTTGCGGACCTCTCTGGCGTAATTCTTCAGGCGCTGCATTTCAGGCAATTAAAGATGAGAGAAAATAAACATATAGAGCCAATGACTCAACATGCAGACAATCTCTTTTTGGATTTGCAGAACAATACGCGTTCAGAGAGCCCAACAAAGCAGAAGGCAGCCTTGGTTTATGAGGAGCATACCGAGGCACATGACACTCTGTGGCAAAACGTATGACCCAGCCAAAGAGTTCTAGGCTGAGAACTGAAATACGTAAACATTACCTCTATCTTCAGGTTTCAATTTCAAAGGGCTGCATCCAGAGCTTCAGTTTCTACTGTGTGATCAGCTGACTGGAGTATCCAAGATACCCAGCTGAGATAAATAAGAAAATCACCTGACATTCCTTCTTCCCTAAAGACAGACACTACTGGTGGCAGGGAGCACGGGGGTTTTACCTATTCCCTTTCATCTCAAATGTTTAAAGGAAACTGCTTGAGAACAAATCTGTCCTGTTAAAAACAGGATTGCCATTGCTGACCTCTTCTTCTGAAAAGGTTAGTTGATTGGCTGCCATGCTGATACAATGGCTTCAATATTTTCAGATTAACTTTTCACTGACACGGAACAAGTAAGCAGTTTAGAAGCTCTGACCCTATCTGCTGAATTGCTCACATTTCACTGGCCTGTTCACAAAGCAAACACAGAATGAACAGGAAGCATGTTGCCTTGCACTTAATGTAATACAGGCCCCCAAATGATTGTTCTGTAAACTGCAATGCTTTCTACAGCCTTCCTCTTCTATACCATGAACCTGAAACTGTGGGGTGTATTTACTAAAACTGGAGAGTGCAACATCTGGTGCAGCTCTGCACAGAAACCAACAAGCTTCCAGTTTTTTTGTCAAAGATTAAAGTGTTACTTTACGTTAAACCCACAACAGTAAAATCAGTCTGTATATGCAGTAAAGCATGCTTGTTATACTCACTGTGGAGCCTAAGGGGTTAATCCTCTGCATTGTGTAAAAAGGCCGTTTTATCCTGTCTTCCTTCCGCTGTCTCAAATATATTTTCTGATAACACAGAGCCAGGGACAGGCTGCTCATGCTCAGTTTGGTGTGTATTGCTAGAGAGATTTATGGGATCAGCACAGGGCCAATCAGCACTGTCCAGATAGAGGGTCAGGGGTCCTGCATCCTGATAGGACAGTCAGTGCAGAATGAAAACTCCTCCTACAAGCTTTAACCAGACACTGATAGAAGTCACAAGACAGCCATATACTGCTGCTGAGAAAAGTTATTTATCCGTTTATATTTTGACAGACCTAGCCGGGACAGGCTTTTGGAAAGGAATGAATGCAAGCCTCGTGCCTTCTGATTATGGGCCCTGGATTTTAAAGGGAACAACACTCTTTGCGAGGTGAATGAGAAAACAAGTCTGATCTGTACTAATCGGACTCAATCTTGTATATACTGTATATCGTCTCATTTTGTTGTGGACTCTTTCCTGTGATCGGTTAGGGTGTGGCTGTATTCCAATGTTCTATTGTGTCTGTCTGCTCTGAATATGGGATGTTTATCTCTATGAAGGGAGGGGGGATTCCTCCAGCAGCCCCCCTACTAAGACTGTTTACTGATCAGAAGTTATACACACCAGACCTGTGTGTCCGTTGTCATTCGACAGTTTAACCCACCCTGTTTTCCAAGGGTGGGGGGGAGTGTTTTGGAGTGGGACCTGTATAACGTGTTTGAATAAAAAGTCATTCCTGCTTCAATCTCAAGACTTGGGGGAGAATTATTTGTATGGGTTCCTTGTTCGGCTGATGGAAGTGTTCGGTAGCTGCCTTTGTGTTTGGGTATGGAATGTCCTAAACGACTTTAACCCCTTTCATACTCGGGGTATCGTTACATATATTTACTGAAATAATTGCCTTTTCCATTTTCTGTGTACTGTGGGAGGCCAGATATAGTGAATGCAGGGTCCTGGGTTTAGACACAATTTAACTGAACAAGCTGAAGTTAGAAGCTGATTGGCTACCATGCACAGCTGCACTAGTTTTTGCACGCTCCAGTTTTAGTAAATCTACCCCATTGTATTTTTGGCAAAGATAGCCCAACACAGTGTTAACCTGGCATAATACGATGTGGGGATCAAAGTAAACAAAACATGAATGGTTTCTAAAAAGCAATCCAATGCATTTCTAGAAAGCAATCAAAGAGTCTTCATATTTTGCTTACACTGTCCCCTTAAATGAAAATGCTTGAAAACCTGAAATAAGGGTTGCCAGAATACATGTGATTCGGGATCGTATCACTACAGAGTGGGCTGTGGATACAAAAATTGAATACATAATGCCGCATCCCGATAAATTGGATTTTAAAATTAAAATTTGATTTATTACAAAAACATACAAGACAATTACATTAAAATTTATTGGCTATTCACAAATATGCCTTGAAGCAGACAACAACACATCACCTAAGTACCATAGACAGCTATCCCTACGACGCTCAGTGGCTGTCAATAAGGCAGAGATTTGAAGGGGACTTCTATCCCGTAAGATGCCCTCTGGGAACTATATATATATATATATATATATATATATAGATATATCTATCTATCTATCTATCTATCTATCTATCTATCTATCTATCTATCTATCTATATAGACAATGAAGTTATATAATTAGTGGGGGACCCAAGTTATATAATTAGCGGGGGACCCCCTGACTAATTCAGATATTGCCACATTAGTTGCCCATCAGCACTTCCTATCCATAGGCTATCAATCGCTTTAAAGCTTTTTGTGTGAGTTGGTCTCACAGATTGATCTAAAAGTTACGTGAAGATATTTCTCCCCGTATTCCCAGCTGCGCTGTGGAATCTATTCTCCGCTTAATTTTCCCTTTTTTGACTATGAAACTAACACGCCATAAGCTCCTGAAGAAGCGTCTTTTGAATATGTGCAACATGTAGAGCTGTGCCGCATTGTGACAGCGCCTCTTTCATTCATGCGCTAATTTACCAAGTATTGGAGAGTGACCTGTTTGGTCCCTCATTTTAAGTATATTACTTTATTTGATACTTAGGTGATGTGCTGTTGTCAGCTTCAAGGCATATTTGTGAATAGCCAATGAATTTTAATGTAATTGTCTTGTATGTTTTTGTAATAAATCAAATTCTAATCTATACCTGTGTTATGCCTATAAAGTCCATCATCTGCAAACTTATTCTTTAAAATGCCAGAATACATGACTGTAGCCACATTAGGAAACACAATCTGAAAACAATACCTTCTCGTCTGTGCTTCCTATATCCATGCTGTCATCAACAGCCAGCAGCAATCTTTTCCTCTTCCTTTCCTGTGGAGTCATGTGCTTTGTCTTGCACTGCCGTTTTCCAGAGGGCTTCTCACAGTCTGTGTAATCCTCAGGCAATGACGTGACTTGGAGACCCCCCTCTTCATCTGTGCTCTGCACGTACGCCTTGCGGCCCTCTTTAATCTTCTGCGGCTTGGCTGCTAACCTGGGGGCTGGGGCGGGGTTTGGCTGACTCTGCCGTTTGCTGCTTGGGCAGCCAGGTGGAAAGCCTTTCACATGCAGAGATGTTGGAACGTCTGAAGACAGGGAACGAGGGAATAAAGGGAAGGAAACGAGGAGGGAGAAAAAAAAAAAAAAATGTCGAGAAGTTAAATTCCGCACAGCTGGAAAACAGAAATGATTATGGATTCTTACTGAAAAAACCTTTCCAACCCAGCTAGTCCCATCCTATTAAAAATTAAACAGCAATTATCTCCCTTCAAAAGCATAAATAAATATATATTAGATCAGTTTGAGATCCTGAAAGGCAGTGCAGTACCTTGTGCAGAATTGCAGTTTTTAACATGGTCAGAGCCTCCTTTGCTTTCACACTTAGTCTTGAGTAGCTCCTCTCGCAAACTTCTCTGCTTGTCCTCGGTGTCTGTAATGTCGCGGCTATCACACAGCTCCTTCCGGTTTAGCTGCCCCAGCTCTCGGAGGTGCTGCAAGTGGCGTTGCTTTTTGGGGTGCAGCCCTGTTAATTCAATGCAGACTTTCAGGTTTGTGACTTCACTACAGTGGGACTCTTCAGTAGACTTTGGAACATCTTTAAGATCCTTCTCTGGCCAGTCCTCTAAAAAACAAAAATGTTACAAGGTAAGCTTCCTCCACTCATTCAACGGGGCTGCACAGAAAACACAGGCTTTGTTTAAAGCGGTGCCTTACCCTACCAAACAACTATGTCCCTATTAGTAGCTATTGCTTCTGTCTATAATATTTGGAAATTTTTTTTTTTATTTTTTTTTTTGGCAGAAGTACCCTTTTTTTAGTAAAAATTCCCGCCACTTCTGGGTCCTCGTCGCCACAGCAATGTAGGTCAACTCTGGTTTCCCGTTGACTCCTGGAATACTGGTGTCAACAATCCCAGGAGTCAATGGGTGGCTTCAGCCGTCCTTCAAAGTGTTGTTAACGCACATGTGCGAGATCGGGGCTGTGCATGCTGCGTAACCAGCTGCACAAAATACAGGAAGCGAAGGGCTGGTGGCTTTAGATGCCAGTAGCTGTCATGGCTGCCGCCAGCTGTTCGAAAGTACCAATTCGGGTAGGGATTTAAATATGTGACATTTCAATGCTATTAATAACCCAATGTAGGAAGAGCGATAATTAAGAAGCACATACATGTGTTTATTTAAAATTCTTCTGGAACACTGAAGCTCCTCTTTAATAACAAGACAAAAATACTGAAATATTACTGTAGTTGCTGACTTTTAATATAAAAAAGGACACTTACCTATCCAGAGATCCAGCACTGTCCTCACCCAAGCCAATTTATCAATGGGCTTCGGGTCCAGGCACCGTTATCTTAACTAATGGAAACCGGCAGTGAAGCCTTGTGGCTTCACAGCCGGCTTCTCGCTGTGCATGTGCAAGCCGCGATGCACTTTATAAATGGTCCGGCCGTCTTCTGGGACCTGTGATGTGTCCCAGAAGGCTGCGAGTGAGGAGGGGGTAATTCTGCAGTGATCCGGGTGGAAGTGGGAGTGGGTACCTGTCAAAACCAGAGGAGGCAGACAAGTGGATCTTCCCCTTTTGTCTGGCAAACGATTATACATTCCTGATTTTACAATAGTATACTGCACATGTCTGCTCTTTGCATGATATCCAAAAAGATAACCCCTTGCTTGCACACCTGCCTGCTTCATTGATGAATTACAGCACTTACATCTTCTAAATCTGTTACTAATACCATAAGTTACATACATACTTTGAAATTTGGATTGCAATGAGCCACATGAGGGAGATTTCCCCTCACTTACTGTGCAGCTCTTCAGATAAAACACAAAGAGAAGGAAATCCTTTCTGTGGGGACAGAGACAGCATCAGAGGTTCTGACATTTCAATTTAGAATGAAAATGCTTTGGATAAAGAGATCACTTTAAAGTGTATGCACAGCCAGAAAATATTCTTTCGTTTTGGCTACAGTAGGGAAGGATTAGAACCCCTGCAAGATTTTATTGCCAACAAATGCTCAATTGAAGAGATTCCTTCACTTCCTCTCTGTTAAAAAAGTTGTCCCCAGGACAGTAAAAAAAATCTTTTTTTTCTTTTAGGTAAGGGAAAAAATTCAACTTTCTATTGTTCCCTGTTGCAAATTTTCTCTTACTTCCTGTCTGGTTAAATGTTGTTTCCAGAACAGTAAGTAAGGGGAAATCTATCTAGTAGAGCCCCGAATAGCAGTAAAATCTGACATGAGTGCTAAGCTTTCCCCAGTCTATCCCCAACTTGGGTATAGATGCACTTTAAACGTGTATGGAAGGAAGCATATACAGTTCTGAATGACAGGAAAAAGATGCTGCCACTAAAAATGGTTGCTAACGTTTTCTTCTGAATATGGAAAATGCAGTTGGTGCAATGATCAGTTCTCCAAAAGGTCACAGAATTTCAAGAAATGAAATAATGTAAAAAAAAAAAAAAAGGAAGTGGTATCTTCTGCCGGTTATCTCCTGGTTACAAAACCTCACCGACATCTGCTTTGGTCTCCCTCAAAAGACATTACAGCCGCCATAATCTACTGCTACAAGTCCCCGGAAGTTTACTCACCAGTCTTTTTCCTTTTTATTCTAGTGTCCTCCTGCGTCTCGCTTCTGCAGTTAGACCGTTTGTCTAGATCTTCTGTCAAGGTCTCCCCGGGGTGTTTGCGCTTCAATCCCACACTTTGTCCTTGGTTGACTGTGTCTGTAGTGTCTTCTGGTATCAGTTTCAAGGCATCGGAGGAAATACATTTTTCTGAAGGACAGTCCTCTTTGGGGGCCTCTTTTTCTTGAAAATGTAAGGTTTCAATCAATCTGGCACTACAAAGCGTCACATCACCTGGAAAATACAGGTGTGGTGATTAAAATTAAATGCATTCATCACATTTATTCAACAAGCATTTAAAGGCAGGGGCAGGGCTGATCGAATTGCAGAAGTCGCGTAACCGGCTTCCCCTGATGAAAAGCAGAAGTCACGTCCAGGTGCTCTGGAGGCCTGGCCATTTTATTAAGAAACTTTAAGGTTTGATTTTGTAGAATTACACTGGACCAGCAAATATGAGATGAGGTTATACTTTAGTATAGGGATGATCATAGCCTGAGATTACAAGTATAAAAGAAAACTGTGTAGGCATTGCAACTACATATTCCTTGACTCCTTTGCATTGTCCATTGGTTTTTAGATTAAACTTGCTGGTTCCCATACATTATATATGTTCCTATGTACATCCTTTACAGTGATTAAACTGACTACCACTGACATAATATGCTGACAATTTGTTATTTTTCCTGCAGAGAAATTAAAATTTGAGCTGTCATAGCAATATGAGAACAAGTCTGCGCTGACAAATTTTTTGTAGCAAGGAAACTCCAAGGCCCCTATCACATGAGGCGGACTCCGCCAGGATCTATCCGCTGATCCCCACTGAACAGGTGGATGGCTTGTCCGTGTCCGCTTTGCTTATGCGGAGCAAAACACAGACACAACCCACTGTCCTCTATGCGCGGTCAGATGTAAATGGACCACCTGTCCGTTTACATCCAACTGTCATCTCATACGCTAGAGGGATGGAGAATGGATCCCCCATCGGTTTTTAGTGGATAGGATCGGTTCAGATGTCGGTGTCCATTGACACCCGCAGCTCCATATAGGGCAATAGATGGACCGACCCGGTCCCCCTAAAAAAAACTGACAGGTGGACCTGATCAGTCCACCGTTTGAAAGGGGCATTGGTGAAAGTCACAGAAAATGACATTCATAGTAAATCGTTTTAGATACACACCATTGATCAAGCCTGTTGGAAAAGGATCCTTCAATCATGTACACAAGACAGTCAACAGATCACAACAGTTTTCCTGACTTGGATAGATTTGGATCAAAAAGATCATAAACATAGTGCACTAGTTCTTGTCCCAAAGTTAAAAAAAAAAAACACAATTTATTATGGAATGTATAGCAAATAATCCCTCTCCCTTCCAATAAATGTATATGTGTTGCTAGTACTAGGTCATAATGTGGGGTCTTATATATTTATATTCACAGGAGTAATGTGTAAGTGCTTAGCCAAAGGTGGGTCATGGGACTGAGCTGGGCACCCATTTCTGAACAATGAACATATATGTATTGCATTTGCTATAGCCGCAGCCTAAAAAACACTTTACTACTGACACTCATTTGTCAGCAGGTGCAGATGACACTGATGATTATGGTTTATTCTCTGCTTACTCTGTGATCTGCCTATCTTAAGAAAGCAGAATTCCACTGCTTCCTGCTTTAAAAACCAACACACCAATACATATCATACTCCCTTTCTGTAGACTGGGGTGGAAAGCATGTTTGTGGCTTTCTTGCTGAATACCGCACTAGACAAGTTCCGCTTCACAAAGCTCTTCTGCTATCTCAGCATTATCTTTTACTGGCAGGGGAGAAAAAAAACCTAACAGACCCTTTCCACTCACATACCACATCATATACCAGAAATGCAGAAAGCACATCATCAGTTCCACTCTGACTACAAACAGCTTTCTTCTGTGCCACTAAAAAATATGTGCGCATCGCAATTTCTTTACAAGTCCCCTTCGTTATTGAGTGACAAGCCAGGAAACTCCCGGCTGAAGCAACACGTACACGCAATAATGCCATCAAATCTGTCTCCAGGAAAATAACGTGATACACCGAAGGCCTGTGCGTCTTCGCTGACTACATTTCTGCGTCGCTGGAGAGAAAGCAGAAATGAGATCACACAAGACTCCTCTGCAACTGCAAGTCACTTGCTGGCGTCTCAGGATTTCAAATTTGCCTGTTGCTTCATTATCTCTCCGTGCCGAGAGCTCACGTGACTCGCACAGATGTGATGCTTGCACGCCAGTCGCTTAGATCATTCGATCATTTGATCTGAGAACAATCATATGACTCATGCGGCACATGCATCCCATAATCTCTCGTTCATACCGGGGAACGGCTCTGCACACTCAGTGCCATAGCAACATTTACAAGTCTCCTGGGCAACCAGAAAAGCTGTGCTGCCACTCTTGCAGTGCCCCCCCCCAATCCACAAACTGCCTGGAATAATGTGGAAGCACTTAAGGAGGACGATCCGGTTACATCCATTTTTGTTTAGGCAAGCTGGGGAACTGGTAGCAGATATAGCTATATATATTCATTTACACACACACACACACACACACACACACACACACACACACACACAAATGCTAGTGAAAAAAAAAAAATTTAAAAAAATTCTCCAGGAATGAGCTGAACTCTTCGCACTTGCAAAGGGAGGCTGCTCAGCGATTTACTGCTTGCGGCCTGCAGCTCATTAACTTCTGCAAGAGTGAAGAGGGCTGTGTGACGTATGAGTCTGGCTCAAATTAGTCGCGTTGAGACCGTTGGATAGGGGAGGTGCTGCCATGTTTGGAGGTCTATCCAGTTCTATGAATATTTATGGCCAGACTTCCCACACTGTTCGAGAAAAACAGCCATGCTAGTACTGCAATATCCAATGCAAGGATCTCTTCATTCAAGCAAAAGAGTTCAGAGCATAAAAGGACAAGATTCAAACACTGCTATTTACACTAAATGGTGGGTTTTTAATACACTGAAATATTTAGTTTTAATAAAGGTCCAGGACAACAAAGAAATCCCCCTGTGCTGGTTAAAGAAAGGAGACTTTGCTTTGTATCCTGTTGTGTTGTATACTATTCTCCTTTGAGAACTTGTCTTACCATCTCCATTGTTTTAGCATTGCCTTGAGCAAAGCCTGGGACGTTACACAGCCCCAAGCTCTATCCTAGAAGTGAATAAGCTGGGAGGTGTGAATCACTAAACAGCCCCCTTTATGGACTTTAGCTCTCTTACTAAGAAGGTCTACAATAGAACAGGTTAGACCATAACCATTCAGACAGAAAATATCTATTCATGGCTCCATAACTGCATACCTGTCAGTAATTACCCAGAGAACTTCCGCCCACTTCAAAAAAGCCCACAGTATTATACATATACACACATACATACACACACACACACACACCACTTAATATAGATTACTCTCTATTACAGCAAATATGGGTAATCCTTGACTATGCCTTTGGAGCCTTTTGCTGCGTAATAGTCTATAAATGTTTTAATAGCCATTCATTATTATTCAGAATGCTCTGGCCCCAGAATCAATGCTCAATAGATGTCAGTAAGAATGATTCAGCCTTAGGTGTGTGTGAGTATGTGTATATATATATATATATATATATATATATACACATACATATATACATACACACACACACGTACACAAACATACATACACACACATTATTTATTTATATATATATATATATATATACATACATATACACACACACATACACACACACACATGCCATTTTTCTTATTAAGAGCACAGAAATAAATATTCAGGCTCCAGTAACTGCTGAAGAATAGTAGCAGCCTGATTGTTTAGCCAGGCAAGCATCGCCATAGGACACCCATGGGTAAAGAAGCAGGCTGTATGTACTTTAAAATGTCTTCATACAAAAAATAACTCCTTTCTCACTTTTGGGAGGGCTGAAGCTAGGCGAAGGGAAGATGAATCAGGGGTTAACAGTGGTGGAATCACAGGGTAACATTTGCATCTATATTAAGCTCCAGGATCTTATTACGCCTCATCCCATGAGGTTTCGCTGCATAAAGCAGCACAGGAAAGAGTTAAAACCTGTGAAGGGAAAACATTGGCAAGCAGCTGTTTCACACTGCAGAGCTGCGAGGTGGTAATGAAACGGAAAATATTCCGCTCTACACATTGAAGCGGCGTACACAGGTTGAGACGATTTCAGCTACAATCGCAAAACAGCACACGGGCTTCTGAATAGGACGCACAGCGGGGATTCGCAGCGCCCAGCGATCCAGGCTCGAGTGGCAATTAACACAGATGGAGCGCCAATACCCATTAACCAGGCATTGTACAGTAACCCTAACCCCTATTGTGCCACTAATGTGCACTCAACATTAATAGACACACCGGAAATTGTGCAGACACGGAGGGATATCCGTGACATAAGTGGCTGCATATTCACAGCCTTGAAGGTCCGTTTTAATGGGACAACGCCGCTTTCATACATGCATGGTGCTTTGTTCTAAACTAACTTCTATGTATACACACGAAAGTTCATCAAAGAAAATTGTGTTCAATATTAAATATTCTTCTTCAAGCTGCTTAAGGGGGCTTAATTTCAAGAGTATATTACACATTTAGATATAGATATATAGATATAGATATATATATATATAGATATAGATATATATATAGATATAGATATATAGATATAGATATATATATATATATATATCTATATATATATATATATAGATATATATATATATATATAGATATATATATATATATATATATATAGATATATATATATATATATCATAGTTTTGTGCCTCGCCCCTGTTATTTGCTGTCAGTTCTAATTTTTGGGTGTGTCTTTCTAGCAGACAATGTCAGTGAATAAGAACCACAGGGCACAGCCAGGCTAGATAGATTCCTTAAAGAGTAACTTCACTTTTGTTGAGAAAAAACTATTACCCTCGGGTGATCTATGTACACTGCAGGGATTTTAACAAACTTTGTTGCAGATTCCTACCTTTTGTTATTCTGAAGGAATAGCTGTTTGTTTGTCTGTGTCCATGTGCAAGTTAATCTGTATGGGAGTGGTTTTATAATCAGTCTATTGCTGCACCTGCAGGGCTCTAATGAGGAAAGCTGCAGGTTCTGCATATCTTTAGCCGTGATTTCCCTTTAGCAGCATCTCACCAAAAATTACATTTTTGTTGCAGGAGATGCTCAAAATCAAATTTGTATCTTGGTGCAGACTTCTGGGAAAATCAGTGAGTCAATCACACAAGCAGCAAATGACATTTTCAGGGGGCGTTCTGTCCACCATGTGTGTATAGAACGCCTCCAGGTAGCCATATTGCATTTTACAGAAAATTACAGAGCTGCAGATTGAAAAGTAAAGGTAATTTTTAATAACATTCAATGACTATATATGACTTGTGTCGCAACTGTATATGCTATATTAATTTTGTTTTTTATTTGCTATTTTTTTTTTCTTCCACGAAAGTGGAGTTACCCTTAAAGTACAGAGAAAGTGAAGGGAAACGAGGAATCAAGATCCTTGTGTTTGATCATTAGGAACATAAAGCTGTAAGAAGTATACAGATTCCTTGACAATAGTTGCATTTTGGAATATTAGCATCCCCTTAAGTACACACAGCTTCACAACTGAGACACAGCTGGATTTAAATATCATATGAAATCGCCTCTGGAATGAATACCTTGTTACATTATACTAGCTGTGTAATAAGCTTCAGGCTCAATAGGGTCTGCAACCCTAACTACGCACATTTTAGGTACAAGCGAGATACAGTAAACGTCTGTCTATGCACCAAATAGATTTATACTCTATCCACAGCATATAGTCACAAAACATTGAAGAATTATCTATAAACCAGCTTCCAGCATTTACAGAAAACTCACAAACAGCAGGATGCAGCTAACCAGAGTGGATTATATGAGGCTTTGGTGAACACTACTGAGGTCTTAAAGAAAACCTCAAGACACTGACGTCTGGCTATTGGCAGGATGCCCACATGCTCAATATCACCTAATCCCCCAGCTCCAGTATCTTTATTGTACCAGTGCCTGGAAAACGCCAAGTTAAATGAAACACACATTCAATTCCTACTCGAGCCCCAAATGTCAGCGGCTTCAAACGAACGTTTCCTAGTCAACTAGCGGACTCCTTGATAATGCTCTGCATTCTGTTTTCCTCACCTTCCGTTTGACTGATGAGGGATTCTCCCAGCACTGTAGAGATTGGCTTGTTATAGTCTATGTGAAGCTTGGCTTCGTCTCGCTCGGGCTGATTGTATTTGCAAGTTTCCAAGTCTTTGGTAGGTGTGTGGTCCTCTCGTTCTTTCATTTCAAGCTCAGAGAATCGCATCATAGCACGCTAAAAAGAAAAGGGTAATGAACAAACAAATTCCTTTGCTACAAATGTTAATAATAAAAAAAATCTAATAAAACACTATGCAGTGACAATGTAAAATAATGAATATGCACTTTATTTTATAGGGCAAAGAGCAATATGCAAGTACAATAGCCAACAGCAACCAATCTGCAGTCACATTTTATTCACTGACTGTGCCATTTTGCTGCTATGGGTAACATCTCTGTTCTATTCCGTAGCGGAATATTGATTGCACCAGTTTGGTTTGTTGTGACTATATGCAGACTATACCCATAAAAATGAGGGGAGCTTAAAAACACAGAAAAGTAGAACCTATGTACCAATTAACAAATATTCACTAATCAGAAATTTTCCATTTAGTATGAGTAATATATAGTTATATACTCCTGTGAAAGTCTGCCACATGGGGACCATCAGCAGAGCGGTTCTACTAACAGGGCAACATGTTCTACACACTTTGGGGCTGATTTACTAAAACTGGAGAGTGGAAAATCTGGTGTAGCTCTGCATGGTAGCCAATCAGTGCTGCATCAGATTTTTTACACTCCAGTTTTAGTAAATCAACCCCAATGTGTCAGACATTCCTGGACCAGCTCTTAATGCAGTCTGCTTTCTGGGCCCCATGTATGTGTAAATGTTGTGTTGTCTCCATTTAAAACAGTTACAGGGGTTCTATGGTCACGGCTGATTTGTGCCTCTCTATGACCAAATGCACTATATGATCCTACCAATAAACTGAATGGTGGTTACATTTTAGGGAACAAAATTAAAATGTCAGGACGTGTCTGCTTTTTAGGATTAACTGTCACTAAGAAATGTACCGGTATATATATATATATATATATATATATATATATATATATATATATATATATATATATATATATATATATATATATATATATATATATATATATTCTGATTCACAGGGCACTGGTTAACATCAATTCCCTTACCATCTTTAGCCATTAAAGATTGTGTTTTAGCTGATATTTCAGTTTTAGGTAGGCCATGGAGAATTAAAGCTACCTAACAGTTTCTTTGGCACTCTGGCGGTAAGATCTGTGCAATTTCCCAGGCCGGCACATCTGCTATGGCAATTACAAGGCGACCTTACTTTTTTTTTTTTACATTCTAGAGCAGGGGGCTTCATAATTTTTAAACAAATGCCCTGTTTCCTAATCTTCAGACAGTAGGGGAGCCGGATTTTGGCCAGTGGGAGTAGAAAATGTCCCAGTGTCAATAGAATTAAACAATGCCTCAGGTGAATGGGAATAAAAAAAAATGGCAGGCTCTCTAGTCAGTAGGAGGAGAAATATTACTCTATCATTGGTATAAATGGGAGGAATAGTGCCCCATACCAGTGGGAGCAATAGTGATTCAAGGGCCGGATAAAGGCAAGTAAAGCAGCACATTTGGCCCACGGGCCGCCATTTGGAGACCGCTGTTCTAGAGTAAGGACAGTAGAATCGGGAAGGTGTGTAGGAATAGCCAATATAGCAGGAAGATCTCTCAGCTGGAGTCTGTAAGGCCGGCCATAGACGGAGCAAAATTACTGTCCTGCAACCATGGGTTGCAGGAAAGAAATTTGCTCAATTCCCCCATCAACACAGACAATGTTGATGCAGCAATCCCTCCTGCCGAGCCATTGATAGTGATTATTACTAGCGACTATATTTGCATGTTAAATCCAGCAGGCTGGTTGTACCCAAGTTGATCGGTCAATCTGTTGAACATGTAAAGCGTGTAAATTGACGATGCTATATATATATATATATATATATATATATATATATATATATATATATATTTATTTATTATCTCTGTAATCAATAAAGAAATAAATCTGTGACCAATTCTACAAGGGGGAGCAGTAACCACTCCGTACTAAATTGGGTCTGTTTTGATATATGAGAATATTTGCTGGAAGATAAAGATATCGCTATGTGTGCTTAGCTGTTGACAGAACAGTTTACAATGGTACAGTCAACAACATAATTGTACACTACTATATTCTGACTTCTTTAGAGGCCACTGTTGTCAGCAACCTTTCCTTGACCCGGATCTTGGAATACTCTTTAAAAACTGATCAACTTGGATTACTTTAAACCGTTACAGCAAAAAAAGCAGTCTCATTAAAATGAAATATCAAAAAGGAGTAAAAGGAGTTAACCCACAGCTCAAGTCCAACTCATTTGCACAGGTATAGTTGCCTTTAAACAGGACAGCAGTTCTGAATTTGTGATGTGACTCCTGACATTGGAGAATTAATACTGCAGCTGCCCGGTCATTCTCTGGAAATTATTCATGAAAAGCACACTTCTGCCCTCTCTTCATGCTGCCAGCAGCTCTGCAATGGAGGAGGGGCTGAGCGTTAACTCTTCATGAGCAGAGTGGTGCAGAACTGGGGACACAATGATTTTCAGCAGTATACGTGAAGATCCATCATTTATTCAGGTTTAATCTTTCCAGAATGGCCTGCAGCATGCAGAATAGGTTTCGCAAGAGGTAGCTGAAGAAACACAATACCCGTAGCTGTTTAGATTCCCTCACAAAGTTCAAGGATAATGTGTTGCATGTGAGGATCATGACGTTTTTGTCAAAAGACACTCATAGCCAACGTTATATGGGTCAGTCCACCAAACCAAAATCTTAGCTTTGTGTAGATTTCAGCAATTCACACAAGTTACAATAATGGGACACCTCTACTAGGCTCATCACCATGGTGCACCAACTATGTCTAAGCAAGGGAGTCTCACTCCAAATGGAAAAGTTGAAAACCTCAGTCTTGAAATATGAACAAAGCATATCCCTCTATAGTTTGTACTTGTCTCAGTTAAGAGCACTGAGTGTCACTTTTGTCTGCTGCTTTGTTCCTCTGCTATCAGCATGAATAACTTCTGACAAGTTTTTCTGACACCAAGAAAAAAAAAGGTGACAGGGGAGGGATCTCCAGCTGATTGGCAGCCTCAGCTCTGTTCCTGTGTGCTGTGTGAAGGGGAATGTGTCCCTTCCAACCAATCAGCTGTCAGGGCTCTCCTCACTGAGCTCTGCAGAGTGTAATTTCAGCTCTCCACACCCTTTTTTCTGAACTCTCAGACAAGCTTTAAAATTCAGCACTTTGAACAGATGTAGAGAAGAAAGGGCTGCAGATGGACAGGTACAATTTATGTAGGAGGATTTAATTAATCTCTGTGTATCACTTGAGGCCAGTCTCTTTACTGTATGTAAGGGTTTACACCCACTTTAACATGAAATAAATGTATATTTTAAGCATAGAATTCAATATTTAGAAAGAGAAAACTTGTAAAGACTGTGGCAGAGGCAGGAACTATGAGAAAAAGATTGCGGAAGCGCGTGGCTGGAGCCGATGCTCCAGCGATGTCCGCTGTCCACCCGCAATCGCTCCACAGAGAGCCAGAATGAGGATCTGCCACTGTAAATAAAGCAGATCCCGTTCTGATGGGGAGTAGAGAGAGATCGTTTGTTCCTAGTGATCAGGAACAGTGATCTCTCAGTACTCCCAGTCAGTCCACTCCCCCCACAGTTAGAAACACCTCCCTAGGGAACACTTAACACCTTGATCGCCCCCTAGTGCTAAACCCTTCCCTGTCAGTGTCATTTATACAGTGATCAGTGGCTATTTTTAGCTCTGATCACTGTAATAATGTAACTGGTGTCAAAAAAAGTGTCCAATCTGTCCGCAATGTCGCAGTCCCACAAAAAAATAAAACATTTTTTTTTTAAATCGCTGACCACCGCCCATTACTAGTAAAAAAAAAAATAATATATAATAAAAAGGTCATAAATCTATCCCCTATTTTGTAGAGGCTATAACTTTTGCACAAACCAATCAATATACGCTTATTGCTATTTTTTTTTACAAAATATGTAGAATACATATTAGCCTAAACTGATGAAGAATTTTTTTTTGTATTTTTTTTTTTTTTCAAAATGGTCAGTCGTTTTTGTTAATAGCCCAGAACATAAAAACCACAGGGGTGACCAAATACCACCAAAAGAAAGCTCTATTTGTGAGAAAAAAAGGACATCAATTTTGTTTGGGTACAGCATCGCACGACCGCGCAATTGTCAGTTAAAGCGATGCAGTGCCATATTGAAAAAAATGGCCGGGTTGTTAAGGGGGTAAATCCTTCCAGGGCTGAAGTGGTTAAAGGGTACCTGTTTCAGCTATAGACTGTACACTGCCAAAGGAAGACATCTGTCTGTGGTAACATCTCAGAGATCGCGGCATACCGATTCGTTACACCACACTGCATATACTAGAGATGCACCGCTACCAGTTTAAGACCGAGTATGAGTAAGGATAATTTCTCTCAAGTTCTAACCGATACCTATTTTTATTGTCATGTGACAGTTTTTTTTAGGGCTCGTTTACTCCATACATACATGAAAACTGATGGGAAAACAGATTTTCCTTGCAGAGACATCAGTTTTCATGTGTGTTTCAATGAGTTTATATAGCCTGTTCACATATGTTCGAGTCGGCCGCAGTGCGATTTCAAAGAGTCCTGTATGATTTCAGTCTGGTTCAGGTGCAATTTCTAAACTCATACACTACAATTTGCATTGGAATCACACCTGAACCACTGAACGAAATCCCACTGGACCAGGCTTTGAAATCGATCTGCAAACTGGGCCCACATATATGTGACCTGAGTCTAAAGGTATCGACACCAGAATCGGAGCATTTGCACTAGTACAAGTAGTTGTGCAAATGCTTAGTATCGGTGCAACGCTAGCATATACAGCCTCATAATGCCGCCCTGTCCCTAGCAAACAAGCTAAATATTTGTGGAACCTGCCAAACGGCTGCTTTTGGTATGGTTGACAGATACACATCAAACGATCAGCCAGTAAACATGGCAGCAGTATATGTAATAGCCATTTTCATGCATGAACTGTCAGGTGGACGCCTATAAATGACACGAATGACATCACAAATCCATGGTGACCTGCTGACCTATTGTACAAGATTGAGCATCGTGGTGCAGCCATTTAAAATGCATACGCATGCTTATATAATCCAGGCAATGTTGATCTTAAAATAGAACAGTTAAAGCACATTCGTCTGCCACATTTCATCCCCACAAACACAAAATTTACATGGAACAGAGCAAAAAGAAACAAAGAAAAAAAAAAAAGTTAAGAATGTGTAAATTAAAGTAGAAGAATATTTGGATGCACTGTTACATGCAAGGGAAGTGTTCCAATTAGCCAAACGCACATGTGTGGCGATATATTTCAAACACAATGACCATGGCTCATCACATACGTGTAAAGGAAGGAAGAATGCAGAAGCGTCTAAATAATTAAAATTTGAAAGACTGACCTCACTGTAAGCAGCAGGTGGACTTAAAATACTGTCCTCTTGTAAGCTTTCCATCTAAGTAATTAAAATGGGCACTTAATACATTTTCTAGATAATCACCCAATTTCAATGCAGCAAATACATTTTATACCAACAGTTTAATACAGCTTGCTTCAAATTGGCCAACTTGCTACAGAAGCAGTACTTACTATAAACAATTTTAACTTTGTGCGAAGTTTGCGGCAAATATTAAAGCCAATTTAGCAGTAGGTGAAACACAATATTATTTCAATTAACTTTCAGCGCTTATGGAAACTTAGGTTTCAGATAATTAAGATATAAAAAAAAAAAAAAAAAGCAAACACACTGACACTTCAGGCCAACAATCAGTGAGTCTATTAAGCAGAAAGCGAGCCATTTTGTGTTTCGGTAATATATTAGAAGGGTTTATATGCATATATCAAAATACCGTAGAGACTACAAAACTCTACAACATTCATTAGTGCAAGCTCCTAAACACATTGCTAGGTGGTCAAAAGCAGACAGCCTGACAGGAATTGAAGTTTACGCACCAGGCAAACATTGTACCAGGGGAAGACAGAGAGGCCATCGTTATTAGGCAAACAGGATGTGAGTTTGGGCTTTTCTTAGAAAGGAACAGCTATTTTCTTCAGTTATGCCAGATCAGATTTTCCACTTTTTTTTTTTTCTCAAACAATTAAAAATAATCCCCCAGTTATACAGGGCATGGTATTAAAAGCAAAGTGCAGCTACAATGGATCCCCTGCAACATCCTGGAAAATGTTTGCCATTTGAGTCTGAGGCTAGTTCAATTTTAACGTGAAAAGAAGGAGGCACTGGATCACAAATCTATTAACTGAAGAATTCAAATTTAATACATTTTGGAGAATTGTTAAAATTCTATTTTTTTTTTAGATTTCAAAAAAGCAGACATTAAAAAGAGCAATACGAGACCTGCCAGTGCAGACTTTTTTTTTTTTTTTAGGTGCGAGTATCAGGCCTTACACTCTAGTGAACCACCAACTCTAAACAAGCAAGCGCATAGCTGGTATCCTGACATGTACGTGCCTGTTCCACGTTTCACCAAGTAGAGAAACAAAGATAGGTAAGACAGCTCTGTTTGTTGCATCTTTTAAAATAAGTCAGAAATGGCAGCTCCCATATTTCTATCCTGGACAGATTCCCTTCAAGGATCTGCCATGATTACAGTTCCTTAATTTAGATCTAATTTTTCATCCAGCTTTAAGCAATGATATGAACGTGAATATCTGATTGGTTGAGGTTGCGTGTACATGGTCATAAAAAAAAAAATCTGCAGTTACACAAATGCCATACATTAAGGAGGCATGAAAACGCATGAACTCACCTGCAAAGCCCTTTGTTCACGACTTAGTTGGCTTGAGTCGGCATACAATTCAGTAGTCATGCATTTAAACCGGTCCCCCACGTAGCCGGCAGAATTTGCTATTCTTTTAGTCAATTTTGAGGACTTTGTCATTTTCACAAGTTTCCCATTGATAGTTTCAAATTCCTCGCAAGTATCTTTGATGGCTCTTTCAGCCATTTCGGAATCTAAATGGCCATTTGTCAAAACAAATTGCTGCAGTTTTTCCTGTGGCTGGCTGTAAAATCCAGCTGGTGAATCTCGATTTTGACTGGGAACCATGAAGCGAGTGCAGGGCTCAACTGCAGTGCAATCCATGCTTTGGTTTCCTGAAAGGTTCTCTTGTCTAAATGGAAAAATGGGTGAGCTCTGAGATGGTCTGGGAACCTGAAAAGATTCATGAAAGTCACTCTTTCTTATAATGTCATCTCTGACAATTTCATCCCCAAGTACCACCATATCCCGCTGTTGTGAGACCTGCTCCGATTTCTGCTGATCGTTCGTTACAGGCTTTTCAGGCACAAAACCATTGACAGAGAAATGATTGTCAGCCTTTGTGTCTTTTTCCCCATTAGAAGTCAACATGTCTGGTTTTGAAGAATGCTTTATGGTTACTACAGATGGCTGGTGGGATTTCACAGTCTTATCTGCTGTAACCTCAAAATGTTGCTTTGGAGTTGAATCAGATATATCCAACAATCTACTCCGGCCAACAGGTTCCTCATATCGAGGTCTCTCGTGTGACCTTGATCTCCTCTCTGCTTTGTCGTCTTTAGTTATTTCCATAGAGGGGGGTGGTAGCAAAATTGGATGGACCATGCCCAAGGTATCTTGGTAGGTCATGTAATCCCTGGTAGTTGGTATGCTGTAGGGAATTCCTGGCTTTGGGGCCATTGGGCTGGAGAAAAGGCTTCCACTTGGCAACAAGACAGGGTGAGGATACACAGGAGCTTTGCCATGTAAGTGTAAATGAGATAGCGCAAGACTCTCAGAAACTTGGTATGGGATAAAACTGCTTGGATAAGCCAAGGGTGTAGAGCAGAATGGTTCATTCTGAGGCAAGAACATGGGAGCAGGAGGTAGACCACTTTCACTCACTTTTAAGGTTGACTCTAGGACAGAAGACTTTGGTGCCTTGCTGCTCTTACTTGGTGTACTTGTAGGCTGAACCTGTTGTGAGACAGACTTACTGTTGTCTGCAGGGCTTTTGTTTTCCCCATTGGCATTGGGAGCAGGTGAAGCAGATGCTGGACGACCTGCACTGGACACACAACTGGTAGTGCTACTGATAACTCCGTCTGAGCTCCCCATACGAGGGCATGAGGAACTTCTTTGCTGTGGCATCACCCTCTCCAATGCTTTGTTTTTTAGTGGCATGATCATGCCATTCATGTCTTCTGTGCTAGTCATGCCAGGCACTACCCATGATGATGAAGCAGTGCTAATTATTTCAGGTCGATATACAGAGCTGCCACTCCCAGATGGTGAAATGGCAGCTTTCTGAATGTCCCTGGGGTTCATTCCCAAAGTAGTCCCTGAATGCCCTGAAAGCAACATGGCAGACATATCGACATCACCAAGCTTTGAAGACAAATCAAGTGGCTTCTCCACTCCATCTTTGTGAGGTGGTGTCTGCTTTTCCACCAAGCCAGGAGACCTGCTTTCTTTTCTTTCCTTCAAATGCTTTTTAGGGGGTGCTGCTATCTGTGCAATGTCATTTTCAACACACTTGTTTTTTGTGCTGGATGGCCTTAAAGGTGTTAGCTCATTGATCACACTGTTGTGTGATTTGGTGTGGACAACAGAAGTAGGCGGTGTTGAGATTTTAACATATGTTTGGAAATCTGTGTAGCTGTCCCCAACAGGTTGAGTCGGCTGGTGAAGTCTTGGTGATGGTCTCCGAGAAGGTGTCAGCAACAGTGAGGCTTCTGGAGAGATACTGCTTGCGACAGACTTTGAACAGGGAACCCTTGGTTGTTTATTGGTCTGGATGTGTGAATATCCATGTGGATCAACAGTGGACCCTGTGCTAACTCCCATTTTCCAAGGTAAATTCTTTTCTAGACAGTGAACAGTAGTGGGTATTGAAGGAGCTGCTGAAGGTGCAGGAATCCTCATGGGAGGTGCCAAAGTTGATGGAATGTGAGGGCTTACATAATGGGCAGGTGGAAGGTATACAAAGCGCTCACCATTTGGACAGACAGGTGAGTAGGCCAGATGCTGTGGCAAACTGTAAGCAGACTGCTGAGGTAGAAATGCTTTATACATGTTTAGAGAATACTTATTTGGTGAGTCGATGAAGGGGTACATAGCTGGAGAAGTATTGTCCATATAGGGGTGCATCCATGGAATCCGTAAGTAGTTAGCACCATTAACACCCAGCGGACTCTGCTTGTCATTTGCTGTTCTGTCCAAAACTAGTGCTTCACTGGTAGGGACAGATGTCTTTTGCAGTCCTGGTGGGGTTTTAAACAATGAGTTAAAGCCATTTGGCTGTTTTCCAGTTATAGAAGAGCTTTCCATTGTATCAGCAGCATTTGGCTTAAACTGAAGATCAGGATTTCGGTCAGGTGCATATCCCAGGCCTGGAATTTGGTTGGAAGGTTCTCTGACTTTATCAGCGCCAAGACCACATAAACTAGAATAGATCATGCCACCTGGTACTCGCAAACCATCCTGCATAAGTCCAGTTCGGTCCATGCCAAGAGTTGATAAGCCATCCATTCTGTGTACAGCTGCCGCGTCCACCTTTATAACAAAATGAGAAAAACAAGAAAAAAAGAGAATCAAAATATGTAAAAAGATTACCAGTGACTGTTCTAATAAATTGGAAGAGTAAAAGCAATAGATCACTCTAAAGGGGATTTCCGCTTAGAACTAAACATTGAACCATGTTGTAAAGCAAACTGTTGGCGCTATATAAACCCTGTATAATAATAATAATAATAATAATAATAACAGAGCAAGAGAGTTATCAATTTTAGTAGGTACTAAAAACTATTTCACCAGAATGGTGGGTTACAGTGAATCTAAAATCCAGCAGGCTGGTAGTACCCAACTTAATTGATCGATCAACTTGGGTACATTCAGCCTGCCCACACATGCTTTAAATCTCAGCCAGTTCCTATAAAACCTGTTCCTGGAACCCGGCTTGAGGCTGGCCATAGATGAGGCTTTTTTTTTTTTTTCATTCAAAAGAAAATGACTCAATTCCACACATTCGATGTGTGGATGAGGAAACCCCTCCCGCTGAGCCTGACAGCAGGAAGACTACCCCACCATCAGAATACACTGATCAGCACTGCCAACTATAGCTGGCAGTGATGATCAAGAGAAATTTTTTTTTTAACAGGCTGGTTGTACACAAGTCGATCAACTCAACCAACCTTCCCATACATGGATCGAAATTCGGTTGGTCCCTGCTGCACTGGTTGGATTTCAATCCATGTATGGCCAACTTAAGAAAGCCCAATGTGTGGCTAGCTAGACCGATAACCCTGCAATACACTTCACAACAAAACAAACACAAATTAAGCCATGTATGAAATACTAATTGTATTTGGAGTGATTTTTCATGGACTGGTCAAACTTTCCAAGATGGCTCTGCGTATGTATTCATTATTCATCTCTTACCAAGCTGTGACCAAGATGATCCTCTCTCAGTTCAAGTCTGGCTTTCTGAATGTCGCCATCATTAATTAGAATTTTCCTGAAAAGAGATTAAAAAAATATGTAATCATGAACAATGCAGACCATAAGTCTGTACGAACCCTTGCGCTGGTTCACCATAGAAAAACAGCACAAATTCATGTTATTTAAAAAAACAAACAAAAAAAAAAAAAGAATAAGCCTACTAATAATGGCACACAACATTCTTAAACCTTAAACACAATTTCCACATGCCTGTTTCTTCCAGAACAGTTACATTGATATCAATGATTAAGAATAATACATTGATACAATCTACTCTAGCGAATATTAATGCTTTTTGTTTATTAGTGGGCAGTTACAAGTTGAGCCTAAATAAAAAATAAAATAAGAGTAAACACTTTTTTCCTTGTGATGTATAAAAATCTCAAAATAAAAGAAACTCCTTTTTGTCACTGAAATAAGTATTTCTTTTTATGCGTCGTTTCCATTATACTTTTTTTCAAATTGAGTAGTTCCTAGTCTAACCTGCAGGTGTCACTACTGCTGCCTGTATGGCTAATTGCAGAATAGCAGCTGCCACCCTGAGGGCCCCTTCACACTAGTCCATGGGCTTATATTGAATGGGCTTGCAGAGCACTCTCAAGGAACGAAAAATCTTGCCTGCATCGTTTTCGTCAAGGCAGCACACCACTGTGCAATAATAGACATTGTGGTAAAATGCGTCTTTTATTGCTCGCTCCCACAATGCACGAATGTAAAGCCAGCCCACAAAGAGGGTGATGATGGAAAAAAAAAATAGATAAAAACACTGCTAAGACCATTTACACATGTTTTTGGAAAGACCTTTTATTGGAAAGACCTCTTGGCAGTCAGCTGACCTTTGTATGGCCATATACCGCCCCATATTGGCAGACCAACTGAAGCACCAATTCCAATAATTAGGCTGTGTCTGGGATAACACTCGCCTGATAATGAGCACTCGGAAGTGTCTGCCAACGCACCCAGACTGGAAAATGTCTGCAATAGCTACACTTTCTTAAAAAAATTAAATTGTTAATTTATAATAAAATGATGGTTGTGTAAGGGGGGGGGGGGGATACTAGTGATGAGGCTATAGCCTTCAGGATTGCTAAAGCTGCCACATATGTTGCAATCCGATTGTACAATCTAGTGAAGAAGAAATAAAGAGGGGTAAAAGGGGAAATGCTTGTATTTTTAGTGTAAACATTGGTGCATTTTTCCCTTTATCCTATTCCTGCCAGTGTAACGCATACATGTGGCAGTGCGGTGGCTGGGCTGTCATACATATGTGCCCATAGGGCTCTGCTGCTCTGTGCTGACAGTGCGCTGATTAAGCGGTCACCATTATTCAGTCGTTTATGATCAGAAACACAATCATGTGACTGCAGTGACAGCCAATCACAGTGATCATATGATCTGGAACGTCCCCTCCCGGCATCAATATCTACTTACGGCTAGGTTCACATGTGTGGGTTGGGAATGTATTCATAATTGCATGCATAGAAACACGCTGCTTTCTAGCAGATGCGTGGCGTGCTATTAATTCTCAATGACACCCCTACGCATTTGTACCTGTGTGCGTTTTTGCGCTGCGCAAAACTGCATGATACTGCACCACCACATTGTTCTGTGTGGTGCGTATTTAAAAAAAGGGGGGAGAGTTCTTTTTATGAGTTTCTCACCAGTACACCACCCCGTTCTAATAAATGGCCTATTATACCCATAATGTGTGTGTGCAAAACATACATGGATGTGAACCTAGGCTCAAGGTCTTGCAGAAGGTGGCAGCAAGGGGTTACATGCGACGGGTGGCACTTTCTATTATTATCTAATAGCATGAGCCAAATATTAAAGCACTTGTGCCAATGTTCTACATTTACAGTTGTTCTAGAAAGTACACCATTACCACAGTGCTGTAAAAAGTGTGGTGAGGAGCGGTGGATGTGTAACCAATTGGTTTTATTTATGTGGTGCATTGGGCTCATTCACATGAGTACAGGGATGCAGAGCTGGACATCTTTCCCCTGGGTGGGCGGTTACCAGCATCCAGCAGCAGCCTGTGATTGGTGTGTACAAATCTGTCACTCTACAGCCCTCTGAGCCCATGTGAATGAGCCCTCCACCAATGTGTGTCTAATGATGGGTGGATTAGTCTTTGTAAATCCCCCCCTGGTGTGAGTGTGGGGGTCAGAGGAGCTCTTCTCTAGCATTCATCAGGCACAGGGCACGATGTGATGATCGGTGTCTCTGGAGGACAGGAAGCCGCCTTCCATATGTGGGGCTCCTCGGGGCTGATGAATGGAGGCGGCTCAGCAGATGCTGTAATTTAGATTAATTAGGGCCATTACCTGTCTTCATTGATGCCACACATGCGGACTCTCTCATTGCTCATCCAGCTATGTACGTTCCCATACAGGGGGGTTGCCGAAAGCATGTCGCCCCCTTCCTAGCAAAGCCTTCCCGCGTCCGGTCAATATATCCCCTGTGAGGAAACATGAAAGGAAGAGCGTGAGATTGGGGCACACATCGGGTGATGTCACACAACGCACACATTAGGCAATGTCACACTAGGCACACATCAGCAATGTCACACTAGGCACACATTGAGCAATGACACACATCGAGCAATGTCACACATTGGGCAATGTCACACTAGGCACAGATCGGGCAATGTCACACATTGGGCAATGTCACACTAGGCACAGATCGCGTAATGTCACACATTGGGCAATGACACACTAGGCACAGATCGGGCAATGGCACACATTGGGCAATGTCACACTAGGCACAGATCGCGCAATGTCACACATTGGGCAATGTCACACTAGGCACAGATCGGGCAATGTCACACTAGGCACAGATCGGGCAATGTCACACATTGGGCAATGTCACACTAGGCACAGATCGCGCAATGTCACACATTGGGCAATGGCACACATCTGGCGACGTCACACTGGGCACAGATCGGGCAATGGCACACGTCGGGTGGCGTCACAAATCGGGCAACATCACACTAGGCACAGATCGGGGGATGTCACACTAGGCACAGATCGGGCAATGTCACACTAGGCACAGATCGGGCAATGTCACACTAGGCACAGATCGGGCAATGTCACACTAGGCACAGATCGGGCAATGTCACACTAGGCACAGATCGGGCAATGTCACACTAGGCACAGATCGGGCAATGTCACACTAGGCACAGATCGAGTAATGTCACAATGTATAAAAGGCACCCCCCCCCCTTTGTCCCCGATCATCCATAATACAACGCTGGGAGGTGAGAGATCGGCTGCTGCTACAAGGACATTCCCAGCAATAAAAAAAGGGGGGGAGGGGGAGATGCAAATTGAGGTCGTTTATAGGTCACCAGCCGATCTCATTAACCCACCGAGACCTGCAGCCATTTGTCAGCGACGATCTTCTGTCAGCGATCCCGGCACTGTGCGGGCGGTGATCACTGAGCCGGAGTATCGTAGAGAGTTGTCATCATTCCAGACTGAACCCCCGATGGGTACAACTCCCCCCCCCCAGACATCAGAGCCTTCCCCGCTCCGTCCTGGCGGCTCCATCCCTCTACAGAGTCCCGGGAGAGGAGAGGAGATGGATGGAGAGGAGAGGAGCGCAGATCAGTGCGGAGGGCTCTGTCATTGTATATGGAGAGAGAACAGCGGAGCTCCGAGGAGAGCCGCGATCACCGCACTCCATGGAGTATATATATATATACACACATCACTCGGGAACATATATTACCGTACATTACCCTATAGACCCGCATAGATCACCCGACACATCCTCCCTATATACTGCACACATCCTCCCTATATACTGCACACACTACTAACCCTATTTATAGGAACCGAACATTATCACAGCACATGATACAATACCCAGATTCAAAGTAACCCTATATATAATCACCTGGACCCCATATATAATTACCGGAACTCCTAGAATATCTATATAAGCACCCAGATTCGTGGCAACCCCAAAATATATCACCAGGAGGCAAAAGTCCTATATAATCACCGGTACTCAAAGCAACCTCATATAACCGGAACTCATAGAAATCGTATATAAATCACTAGGATTACTGTGAACCTCAAATATATCTTCCGGACTCATAGGAACCCTTTATACAATCACCAGACTCGTAATATCCTATATCATCACCCGTACGCAAAGCAACCTCATATATAAAATTACCGGAACCCATAGGAATCCTATATAATCACCCAGATTCGTGGTGACTCCAAATATATATCACTCAGACTCATATGGACTGTATATAATCAACCGGAGTCAAATTAACCCCATATATAATTACCGGGACTCATAGGGATCATTCTATATAATCGCCCAGACTCAAAGCATCCCCATATAGAATTGCCGAAACTCATTGGAATCCTCTATATTTGCCCGGAGTCGGACTCATAGGAACACCTTATATAATCACCCGGACTCATAGGAACACCTTATATATAATCACCCGGACTCATAGGAACACCTTATATAATCACCCGGACTCATAGGAACACCTTATATAATCACCCGGACTCATAGGAACACCTTATATAATCACCCGGACTCGAATATTACCGGAACTCATAGGAATCCTATATAAATTTCTCGGATTTCTGGTAACCTAACTATATCATCCGGACTCATAGTAACCCTATAATCACTCAGAATCGTGGTAACCCCAAATATCCATCTATCAAGTCCATAGGGACTGTATATATAATCAGCCGGACACAAAGTCCCGGTATATAAAGAATTACCGGGACTCATAGAAACCCTATATAAACACCCGGACTCACGGTAGCAGCAAATATGAGCGGACACGCGTGTCTCCGATGTATAATACACACACATAGTAGCTGTACACGATCGTATCATCCAGATACATGACACGGACACATCTATACATCGTACTTGTATCTATCACCAGGAACATCGTCCATGTATATCACCCCGATCTATCACTCTGTAGGATCCCATCAGCCACATACATCGTGCCCACACATTACCTGATCTCCCGGCTATATACTGCACGGACACATCGCTTCCCAACTATACCATCTACAGTATACAGCCAGGACATTCTACACAATACCGTGTCCTCTATATCATGAGGCTGGGGGGATACCACATCGTCCGTATATACATATATATACCACTAGGACATCGTCCTTATACACTATTTACATATAGAGCACGGGCACATCGTCCTTATATACATATATACCACTAGGACATCGTCCTTATACACTATTTACATATAGAGCACGGGCACATCGTCCTTATATACATATATACCACTAGGACATCGTCCTTATATACATATATACCACTAGGACATCGTCCTTATACACTGTTTACATATAGAGCACGGGCACATCGTCCTTATATACATATATACCACTAGGACATCGTCCTTACATACATATATATACCACTAGGACATCGTCCTTATACACCATTTACATATAGAGCACGGACACATCGTCCTTATATACATATATAGCACGGGCACATCGTCCTTATATACATATATAGCACGGGCACATCGTCCTTATACACTTTATACATATATACCACTAGGACATCGTCCTTATATACATATATACCACTAGGACATCGTCCTTATACACCATTTACATATAGAGCACGGACACATCGTCCTTATATACATATATAGCACGGGCACATCGTCCTTATACACTTTATACATATATACCACTAGGACATCGTCCTTATACACCATTTACATATAGAGCACGGACACATCGTCCTTATATACATATATAGCACGGGCACATCGTCCTTATACACTTTATACATATATACAGCTAGGTCTTCGTCCTTATACACATATATACCACTAGGACATCGTCCTTATACACTATATACATATATACAGCTAGGTCTTCGTCCTTATACACATATATACAACTAGGGCATCGTCCTTATACACTATATACATATATACCACTCGTCCTTATACACTATATACATATATAGCACGGGCACATCGTCCTTTTAAACTGTTTTGGGATATATATATATATATATTTCTATATATCGTCCTTATACATTATATTCCCAGATATATAATCACGGACACATCGTCCTCATACACTAAGCATTCTATATTCAAATATAAATAACACGGGTACATTTTATATGACCAGATATAGATACAATGTGCCCGTGTCATTTGTCTGGGGGATATAAAATGCTTCGTGCATTAGGACGATGTGTCCTTATAAATTATATCCCCAGATATATCATTTATAGGGACGATATGTCCGTGTGTGTGTGTGTGTGTGTGTGTGTGTGTGTGTGTGTGTGTGTGTGTGTGTGTGTATATATATATATATATATATATATATATATATATATATATATCTCACGGACACGTCGCCCCCACACATTTTATAGCAGTACATCGTCCCCCTTCATCCCGGGGATATAACACGGACATATCGTAGCTGTAATTTATCGTATTATCCCGGCTGTAATATCACATCGGAGCTCTCCCCCTATGTCACCGCAACCACAATTATACTATATCACCTCAGATATAGTACATGGGCACACTGATCTATATATGCTTTCCTATCCTATACCGAACCAGCGCATCCCAGCTATACATTCACATCCCATCTCTATATACAAATACATTGGTGTTCTCGTTATATCTTACCTATACACTACACATTACATGTCCCCTATACACTACACATTACATATCCCCTATACACTACAGATTACATCTCCCCTATACACTACACATGACATATTACATCTCCCCTATGCACTACACATGACGTATCACATCCACCCTATACACTACACATGACATATAACATATCCCCTATACATGACATCACATCTCCCCTACATATTACATCTCTATACACGCACATATCACATCTCCCCTATACGTGACATATCACATCTCCCCTCTACACTATACGTGACATATCACATCCCCCCTATATATGACATATCACATCTCCCCTATACATTATACATGACATATCACATCCCCCATACCACTATACATGACATATCACCTCTCCCCTATACATTATACATGACATATCACATCCCCCATACCACTATACATGACATATCACCTCTCCCCTGTACACAACATATCACCCCTCTATATCACATACGGACACATCGTTTGATTCAGTTATACTCCACATATATCCTCCGTATAGGGGCACAAACCCCGAGTCCATCAATACTATGAGGGCACATCGCCGTATGATACAATATTACACAAACCTCGTACGGTACAGGGCACGTTATTATATAACATTGTACTGTATAGGGCACAATATAGGACATCGTATAGTATAAGGCATATTATATATAATCCAGTACCTCGTTATCACACACCATTATACATCGTACACTATCGATATTACACATCGTACAGGATAGAAGGGGGTAATATTATTCATGTATCCCTCCCATACACACACGATCATTATGGAAGAAGGAGGAGGGGGGGGGGGGGGAGAAGATAAATCATTAGTGATCGGGCTGAGTATTAGCAGGCGCTGTGCGCTCCGCTCCAGGCGGCAGGTGAAAGGTGACAGGCAGATGCGGGAGAGCCTTTTATTTCCTGCCTCCGGCTCTCCCCGCTCAGGGGCCACAAACACCATCACTCCGATCACTCCGTGACCTACATACAAAGCCGGCACATGGCCGCTTCCTAGACAGCGGAGCGCCCGACACGTCTATCACAGCCGACCTCACATTACATAGACCAGCGCAGGGGCACTCCTATCTACAGAGCCCGCGACTCCGCGATCGTTCCTTCAGTACGATGTTCTACTGTACAGTCTGTGCACCCCGATAATCAGGAGAGGACTGTACAATATAGTCTGTACCCTGATAATAGGGAGGTGATTGTACAATAGTGTCTGTACCCCAATAATTGGGAGGCGAGTGTACAACCTGTACCCCGATAATAGGTAGGTGATTGTACAATACAGCCCGTACCCCGATAATAGGTAGGTGATTGTACAATACAGCCCGTACCCCGATAATTGGGAGGCGAGTGTACAACCTGTACCCCGATAATAAGGAGGTGATTGTACAATACAGCCCGTACTCTGATAATAGGTAGGTGATTGTACAATACAGCCCGTACCCCGATAATTGGGAGGCGAGTGTACAACCTGTACCCCGATAATAAGGAGGTGATTGTACAATACAGCCCGTACCCTGATAATAGGTAGGTGATTGTACAATACAGCCCGTACCCCGATAATTGGGAGGCGAGTGTAAAACCTGTACCCCGATAATAAGGAGGTGATTGTACAACATTGTCTGTACCCCGATAATAGGGAGGTGATTGTACAACATAGTCTGTACCCCGATAATAGGGAGGTGATTGTACAATAGTCTGTACCCTGATAATAGGGAGGTGATTGTACCAAAATCAATAGATGCACCCCAATAAATAAAACCGATTGTACATCATCAAGTACAGACTGTGTATGGTACAATGTAAGCACCCCAATAATTACGCACGAGCACACTACTTTGTGGCCCGGTGACAGCTCATAAAGCGGCCAGTATCCGGTGACAGAACAGAGAAGATCGGCGCACACGATCCTTAGTAAATCCCATCCCAGCCTCCGCTGATCCGATCGCGCTGTGTACGTGACCTTGAGGACTCTGGAAGTCGGGGGAGCGGAGCAGCAGATGGCCCTTCCCGGCTCTCCCGGCGGAGGAATGCGATGATCGCCAACTCCTCTTATCTCCGATCTGAAAATAGAAAACGGGGGAGGGGGGACAGGTCCGCTTTCCCATCAGCGGGCCTCTTAGCCGGCTCCGGCAGCGCAGGGGTTACACGGGAAGTGTCAGGGAACAAGCTGCGTTTTATTAACAGGATTATCGCGGCGGATGATTTATTCCAGGGCCGCATTTTAATTGCTCTGGGGGGAGAGCCGTCTTCTCGTCACTGCGCCAGCGCCGCGTCCTGCTGCTAAATGCCGGGGGAGGGGGCGCCGTGCGATCTGAAATTGATGGCAGGAAGAGGGGGGGAGGATGAGAGGGGGTTACAATGAACTCCGATAGTCTGTGTGGGGTAATATGCGCTCTGATAATATAGGGTACACTGAGCTCGGAAAATCTGGGGGTACACCGAGCTCGGATGATGGGGGGTATAGTACGCCCTGATAAATTTGGGGGATACACTAAAGCTATGATGAGGGGGGGTACGCCCTGATAAACTTGGGGGGTACACTACGCCCTAATAATACTTGGGGGGTACACCGAGCTCTGATAGGGGTATAGTACGCCCTGATAAACTTGGGGGGTACACTGAGCTCTGATGATGGGGGGTATAGTACACCCTGATAAACTCGGGGGGTACACTGAGCTCTGATGATGGGGGTATAGTACGCCCTGATAAACTCGGGGGGTACACTGAGCTCTGATGATGGGGGGTACACTGAGCTCTGATGATGGGGGGTACACTGAGCTCTGATGATGGGGGGTACACTGAGCTCTGATGATGGGGGGTATAGTACGCCCTGATAACTTAGGGGGTACACTGAGCTCTGATGATGGGGGGTATAGTACGCCCTGATAACTTGGGGGGTACACTGAGCTCTGATGATGGGGGGTATAGTACGCCCTGATAACTTGGGGGGTACACTGAGCTCTGATGATGGGGGGTATGGTACGCCCTGATAAACTCGGGGGGTACACTGAGCTCTGATGATGGGGGTATAGTACGCCCTGATAAACTCGGGGGGTACACTGAGCTCTGATGATGGGGGGTACACTGAGCTCTGATGATGGGGGGTACACTGAGCTCTGATGATGGGGGGTACACTGAGCTCTGATGATGGGGGGTATAGTACGCCCTGATAACTTAGGGGGTACACTGAGCTCTGATGATGGGGGGTATAGTACGCCCTGATAACTTGGGGGGTACACTGAGCTCTGATGATGGGGGGTATAGTACGCCCTGATAACTTGGGGGGTACACTGAGCTCTGATGATGGGGGGTATGGTACGCCCTGATAAACTCGGGGGGTACACTGAGCTCTGATGACCGGGGTATAGTACGCCCTGATAACTTAGGGGGTACACTGAGCTCTGATGATGGGGGGTATGGTACGCCCTGATAAACTCGGGGGGTACACGGAGCTCTGATGATCTGGGAGGAGAGGGTACACGGATCGGACTGATTTAGGACACATCGGGGGGACGTGGCGCTCATGTTAAGCAGGCGGCCCCTTTTGTTTTATAGCAGCTGCTCCGTCCTGCCTCCCCCGAGGCTCCCCAGCGCCGATCGATGCCATAGATTAAGATAAACCGATTTTTCTCTCTACATTTCCGCTCGCAGTCAGAAGGACGGCGTGTCAGGAGCGGAGCGGATCGGCGCTCGCCCAGCGCCATGCTAATCATGTAAAGGGACACGGGGGGGGGGGGGGGGGTCAGCTCAGTGCCCGGGGGCGATCCCAAACAAAGGATCCAGTGACTGGCAGCACACATTCCAACAAACACAAAGCCCTCATTTTACACCCGCCTGGGGGCCACCCGCCCCACCAGCACCAGGCTCCTCTATAGAGGGCAATTCTCTCTGTCACCTGTGATGTGCCCGCTGCCCACACTGATCGGCAGCTCATCACCAGCCTGGCTCCTCTCCCCCTGCCTTGTGCCCGCTGTGCCCAGACACGATGGGAGAATTAAACAGCCTCCTATTATTACTGTACACACCCGGGATCCATAGACACCGGAGAGACACCCGGGATCCATAGACACCGGAGAGACACCCGGGATCCATAGACACCGGAGAGACACCCGGGATCCATAGACACCGGAGAGACACCCGGGATCCATAGACATCGGAGAGACACCCGGGATCCATAGACACCGGAGAGACACCCGGGATCCATAGACACCGGAGAGACACCCGGGATCCATAGACACCGGAGAGACACCCGGGATCCATAGACACCAGAGAGACACCCGGGATCCATAGACACCAGAGAGACACCCGGGATCCATAGACACCAGAGAGACACCCGGGATCCATAGACACCGGAGAGACACCCGGGATCCATAGACACCGGAGAGACACTGCAGACGGCCCTCCGCGATGTCACTTCTCACAGACATACCGCCGCCGAGGACGGCTCCCTTCACCCTTTCATCGCCGGAATCTACATCCATCTAGCGATCTCTGCACTATACCTGTACAATCAGACCTTCCGATTCTAATAACATAGCCATTGCACAACATGCAGACTGTCTGCCACATTTATATATATAAAACACATTACTGATCTTTTTTTGATGTATCTTTGTTGGCATCACGAGTTCCAATGTCCAATTTAAATGACAAATAAATGGTTACTATTGCTAGGATGGTAATGAAAATATTGTTCGCTCTTAGCTCAGGATGGAGTAAAGATAGGTCAGGGGATTCTTATATGTCCCCCGCTGAGGATATTTCCCTTCGTTTCCTGTCCCGGAGACACAACAGGAACTCTCCCCGAGTGCTCTGCTTTGGTGACAGCTGTGAAATGTCACATTTCCTCCTCATTTATGTCTCCGTAACAAATATAAAGGTGACTCTCCCCAGTAAAAGACAACAATCAAAACCTGACAGGGGCTCAGCGAAGTTTTGTTTTGTGTCAGCCTCTGAAAAGCAGTCTGCAATCAGAACACTTTTCAGAGGCGTTTGACAGGTGGTGAGGAAACAATATGAGGCCTCTTCATTAACCCCATAATTCCTGCACCAACAGGCTTCCAGGGGGTTTGTGGTGCCTCACAAGTCATTGGAAGGGGTTACACTAGGCGGCAGGGGCGGACTGACCATTCGGGCACTGCCCGAGGGCCCCATGCTACTAAGGGGCCCCATCAGGGTTGCCAGCCTAAATAAAACCAGGGACAGTATGTAAAAATCTGTGTTTTTTAAAAAAAATCCCAAGATTATAGCTGCCCCGCCTCTCCAGTACCTTTTCAGTGTGTATGTGTATTCTGTGTGTGTATATTGTGTGTGTGTGTGTACTGTGTTTGTGTATATTGTGTGTGTATATTGTATGTGTTTGTGTGTATACTGTGTGGCCCCATAATCTCCTATTGCCTGGGGGCCCCATAATCTCCTATTGCCCGGGGCCCCATGAGTTGTCAGTCCGCCCCTGCTAGGCGGGCCAACTTTCAAAGAATAGTTCATGTGCGCCCCCCCCCCCATATTCTGTCTTTGCAGATTAAGGGTTGAATCATTTGGGGGTGCTGCAAACATGGCCCAACTGCATGTTTTTAAGGGCACCCCACCCTGCAAGTCTAAACAAGCCTTAATTTAAAAAAAAAAAGAAAAAAGCATTTTGCCTTTACATACAATTTGAAGTCCAACTCCAGAGACAAAACCTTGGTTGTGATAGAATGGGTAAATGTTCGAACCCCTTTCCCTTGACCCCACCCCCCTTTATTTCTTGTCCTGGAGAACTCTCACTAATGAGGAATAATTAAATCCTAACAACCAGCTCTCAGTGTGGAGGTTTGCAGGTTGGTTCTGCCAAGTGCTCTGGAACCACCTGATTAGTGGACAATGTCCAAGTACAAATGTTGCAGTTGGGGGTGGGGGAGAATTTCACTGCTGCAGGATAAGCCTTTGAGGCCTTGGCTGCCTATCTTCTATGGTGGGCCTGCTGGGAGAAGAATGTTACCCCCATGACACACTCTACAGGATTGTTTTCTGCATCCAACACAGTGTGAAAAATAACACTTCAACCCTTTGTTACCTGTAACAAAGACTAAGTACTACACTTTCCTTGTGCCCACCATGCTGAACAACACTCCAGTTCCCACAATTCCTGCGCTCCACTGGAAATGTAACGTTTGTGGTAGTGTCAGTCTACTGGGCTGCAGCAGACCATTGGTTCCTACCTCTGAACTCTGGTCACAAGTGTTGATGTGTGAATGGACCCCAGAACTAGATCACATAGCTGGGACTGGACCCCAGACTTATATCACACCTAGGAATGGACCCCAGACTTAAACCTGGGAATGGACCCCAGAACTAGATCACATAGCTGGAAATAGACCCCAGATATCACACCTAGGAATGGACCCCAGAACTAGATCACATAGCTGGAAATAGACCCCAGACTTATATCACACCTAGGAATGGACCCCAGACTTATACCTGGGAATGGACCCCAGACCTATATCATACCTGGGAATGGACCCCAGACCTATATTATACCTGGGAATGGACCCCAGACCTATATTATACCTGGGAGTAGACCCCAGACCTATATCATACCTGGGAATAGACCCCAGACTTATATCATACCTGGGAATAGACCCCAGACTTATATCATACCTGGGAATAGACCCCAGACTTATATCATACCTGGGAATAGACCCCAGACTTATATCATACCTGGGAATAGACCCCAGACTTATATCATACCTGGGAAGAGACCCCAGACTTATATCATACCTGGGAAGAGACCCCAGACTTATATCATACCTGGGAATGGACCCCAGACCTATATTATACCTGGGAATGGACCCCAGACCTATATTATACCTGGGAATGGACCCCAGACTCGTATTATACCTGGGAATAGACCCCAGACCTAGCTCACATAGCTTTGAATGGACCCTCCTAGATCACATACCTGGGAAAGGACCTTATGCATTGTGGTGCACTTTGTATTAAAACTGATCTGCAGTTAGCTGAGGGTTAAATGCAAACAAGGCCCAAATCTTCACCTAATATTTATTGCCGCCTCAACAGTGAACATTTTTCTGAAACCACTCCAAAACTTCTTGGCCCCAGAACACACATGTGCCCGCCAGTGAAGGGTTAATGCGGCTTGCGGTGCTAGGCACAGTGCAGGGGAACTACCAGCACACAACAGCTGCTTCCACACAATGATCGCATTTCTTCCAGCACTCTGAACTTCAGCCAAGCCGTGCTAGGACTTGCTCCAGCAAGTTGGCTTTTTATGTGTTGCTACATCACAACAGCCCTATAGGACACAGACCTCTAATCTCACAGATTACACAACTGTCATAAATACGGCGTGACAGATAAACGTGGCGACGTGTGTGATGTCCGTGTCTGGAGACTCGCACATCATTTATTGCACACTGACACATCGTCCTTCCCATACAAGATCTGATCGGGGGATCGATTCCAGCCTTGCCAATCCCTGCGACCCTGACAGGGGGACCCTCAACTCACATGGAACCAATCAGGGCCGGCCTGATGTACACCAGCTGGCCGGAGATCGCTCTACATTACAATCAGCCCGAAATACTGAGCTGGCCGGGAGATCAGCCCGAAATACTAGAGCTGGCCGGGAGATCAGCCCGAAATACTAGAGCTGGCCGGAGATCAGCCCGAAATACTAGAGCTGGCCGGAGATCAGCCCGAAATACTAGAGCTGGCCGGAGATCAGCCCGAAATACTAGAGCTGGCCGGAGATCAGCCCGAAATACTAGAGCTGGCCGGAGATCAGCCCGAAATACTAGAGCTGGCCGGAGATCAGCCCGAAATACTAGAGCTGGCCGGAGATCAGCCCGAAATACTAGAGCTGGCCGGAGATCAGCCCGAAATACTAGAGCTGGCCGGGAGATCAGCCGGGAGATCAGCCCGAAATACTAGAGCTGGCCGGGAGATCAGCCCGAAATACTAGAGCTGGCCGGGAGATCAGCCGGGAGATCAGCCCGAAATACTAGAGCTGGCCGGGAGATCAGCCCGAAATACTAGAGCTGGCCGGGAGATCAGCCGGGAGATCAGCCCGAAATACTAGAGCTGGCCGGGAGATCAGCCGGGAGATCAGCCCGAAATACTAGAGCTGGCCGGGAGATCAGCCCGAAATACTAGAGCTGGCCGGAGATCGCTCTCCATCCTCATCACCGTATAAGATTTTAAAGTGCACCAAAACGCACATGTAAGAAAAGTGTATTCCTGCGGGTGCGGTGCGATTCCTACAAAATGAATGGGCTCAAATCGCACTGTAAAGTGATGCGATTCCTGGCAGTTCCCCGAACCGCAATAGCTTAGAAAATAACTTGCATCAAAACGTTCTAAAAACGCTGCAAATGCATTGAAAACAAAGGCAAACCCGCAGAGAGAATGAGCCCCAAGGTACCAAGAGGCCGGGTAATGTGACCGATTTACAATCATCGCTCAGATAACCACGAGCTGTACGATCGACCTGAAATCTGATCGCTCTACAATCATCGGCATCAATTGCTAAAGTTGACTAATCGCTTTACAATTATTGCTCTTCAATCACCGGCCGATGTCAGTGCCCCAGGGGTGATTGGATGTATACACACCAATAGAGCAATTATCAGATCGGGTATGTGATCGCTCTATGTTATCATTCCGAGCGGGTACGATCGCTCTAGAAATAGAATTTAGATCAGGTATGTGATCGCTCCAGAATCCATATTCATCGTTTAGAGCACGGGTATATATATATATATATATATATATGATCCCCCTATATCATCACTCCAATCGGGCATGTAATCGTTCTACAATCATCGCTCAGATCGGGCATGTAATCGTTCTACAATCATCACTCAGATCGGGCATGTAATTGTTCTACAATCATCGCTCAGATCGGGCATTTAATCGTTCTACAATCATCGCTCAGATCGGGTATGATTGCTCTAAGGCTGGACATTATACACTTTTCTTATTCAATTTTCTTTTAGAATTACCAAAACCATATAATATGGAGGTCAAACCTAAAACACTGTCAATGTGTATACAGTCAGGCAGGCCCTTGTACTACATAGTTGAAGGTAAATCTAAAGAAACTTGTATAGTGTATGGCCAGCCTTTATGAGCGATCCTGGGTCTATAAACCTGCCCAGACAAGTCCCGCATAGCGATGTGACACATGTCATTGTCACTGTGATCTCACCATGTAATAATAACACCGGGCTCCTTCTCTGGTTATGACTGTACAATCCCGATGTCGGCTATGTGTGTAGTGATAGGGCTCTTAAAGTGGTAATTATGGAAGCAGCTCGGGCTGTACGATGTGTCTGCCTGCAGCTCAGCCGTGAGTCGCACATATTAAATGGAGGCTTTTATTTCCTGGAGCCGGGGCTGCGAGCGCAAGCCTTTTATTATTCCTATTAATCACGCCTAACGCTTCCAGCTGTCCCTGCAGGGCTCGGCTCGTTGTGTAGACAGCCCTCTGCTTTATCTCTGCTTCTCCCTGAGCAGGTTGTCTCCTTCTCCGAGGGCTCTCCGCATCCAGCCTAATGTTTGGATTGTGCATCAGATGGAGACAGACTGGGGGAGGGGATGTGCGATAAGGACATCGGCTTCCCAGCGCACAGATAACCCTTTGTAGGCAGGATCGGCTTTAGCTCAGTGTGCCATTCATTGCACAGCCACCGAAGCCTGCCCGTCATATGGGTGACAAAGTATGCCCTATATCTCACCTCCATCCACATAAAGCCTGCCTAGGGCACACACTCCCATCTCCATCCACAAAATGACAGATGAGATGGCATTGTGCCATTTACCTGCCCCTATATCTCACCTTCATCTAAACTCCAGCTATTCCAAAATGTTGGACCTATAACTGGCACCCATCCCACTGCAAACCTCAGAGCCTGCCCATGGTATGCCAGGAAGGCTATTCCCCAATCTTGCCCCTATTATGTGCCCCCCCAAAGCCTGCCTATGACACATGCATACCATGGTACCCATTCCAGTACCTTGGTCCTATTATCTGGTCTCCATCCACTTACCATTCCGCCAACCCAGAGCCTACCTACCACACAGAAGACGTGCCAACCAATTCTGAATCCAATATACTGAACACCACACTTCTATTATGCCAGGGCCCCGGACCTCTATGTTCTCACCATTCTACACACCCAGTGCCCGTCTCCTATAATCTCATCTCCATCAACAAAGTAGGTTCCACAACCTGGAAGTTGCCAATGACACAGATGGCATGTCATTCGTGCCATTTACCTGCCCTATATCTGCAACCCCCTAAAGCCTGTCTATAGCACAGAGGGCATGCCACCCATTGGGGTGATGGGCACAAATATATGATTCCCATACAAACCCCAGATTAGATCGTACGATCACCGATTGTCATGTACAAACCCCAGAATAGATTGTACGATCACCGATTGTCATGTACAAACCCCAGATTAGATCGTACGATCACCGATTGTCATGTACAAACCCCAGATTAGATCGTACGATTACCGATTGTCATGTACAAACCCCAGAATAGATTGTACGATCACCGATTGTCATGTACAAACCCCAGATTAGATCGTACGATCACCGATTGTCATGTACAAACCCCAGATTAGATCGTACGATCACCGATTGTCATGTAGAAACCCCAGATTAGATCGTACGATCACCGATTGTCATGTAGAAACCCCAGATTAGATCGTACGATCACCGATTGTCATGTAGAAACCCCAGATTAGATCGTACGATCACCGATTGTCATGTAGAAACCCCAGATTAGATCGTACGATCACCGATTGTCATGTAGAAACCCCAGATTAGATTGTACGATCACCGATTGTCATGTAGAAACCCCAGATTAGATCGTACGATCACCGATTGTCATGGTTAGGCTTTTCTCACCGGCGTCGTAGCACCGCTTAGGGCAGGCGGGCCTCGGTGGGTAATTTAAGCAGAAAACAGTCATGCAAAATAAGTCTGTCAAGCTCAATTTACCGCTGTTTCTCACATTATTTTTCTCGTGTTCCGAGCTTATAAATCAGGCGGATGCAAAGAAAACACGTATTGGTGAGCCCGATCTAAATCAGCACCGAACGTGTTACCCACAACATGCCCACATCCCAGGGGAGCCATCCTCAGATAAGACATTAAAAACGCGTCTTAATGATCCCATCCAGCAGCCACGAACAAGTCAGTGTATAGTGCGGGATCGCTATCAGCGCAGTACACGGTATTCATAGCACGAGCGGCATGACTCGCAGCGCAGGATCGGCCTCCAGTTCGGGATTTTAGTCAGTAATTGTCAAGTGTCTGAGTCATCTCCAGCCTTTGTATGTCCCCCTCCCCCGGGCTCACTAATTATCACCAATCCCTATCCAACTGATCAGTGTTTGTTTAGCGCTAGGCTGCTTCCTGCCGCTCAATGGGAAGGAGAACACAGGCACGACTTGCCATTCACACAAAGAACATTCCCTGATGGTTTATACATGGTTACCTACATAGACCTACCCCCACCACTACCTACCCCTGGAGGAAAATCCCCGATCCAACATCACTGCTATAGATGACTAGTATACAACTGTACAATAGTCCCCGATCCCCATCATTGTCTATAGATGACTATACAACTGGAAAAATAATTCCCGATCCCCATTGCTGTCTATAGATGACTATACAACTGGAAAATAGCCTCCGATCCCCATCATTGTCTATAGATGACTATACAACTGGAAAATAGCCTCCGATCCCCATCATTGTCTATAGATGACTATACAACTGGAAAAATAATTCCCGATCCCTATTGCTGTCTATAGATGACTATACAACTGGAAAAATAATTCCCGATCCCCATTGCTGTCTATAGATGACTATACAACTGCAAGATAGTCCCCGATCCCCATCGCTGTCTATAGATAACTATACAACTGGAAAAATAATCCCCGAGCCCCATTGCTGTCTATAGAGGACTATACACAACTGGAATAAAATCCCCGATCCCCATCATTGTCTATAGATGACTATACGACTGGAAAATAATCCCCATTATTGTCTATAGATTTCTATACGACTGGAAAATAATCCCCGATCCCCATCATTGTCTATAGAGGACTATATGACTGGAAAATAGTTCCCGATCCCAATCATTGGCTCTAGAGGACAATACAACTGGAAAATAGTCCCCGATCCCCATCATTGTCTATAGAGGACTACGTGCATGGGGTATGCCTGTATACAACTGCAAAATTGTCCCCGATCCCCATCGCTGTCTATAGAGGACTATACACAACTGAAAAAAAAATCCCCGATCCCCATCATTGTCTATAGATGACTATACAACTGAAAAATAATCCCCGATCCCCATCATTGTCTATAGATGACTATACAACTTGAAAATAATCCCCGATCCCCATCATTGTCTATAGATGACTATACAACTGGAAAATAATCCCCGATCCCCATCATTGATAGAAGACTACAACTGAAAAATAATCCCCGATCAAAATCGCGGTCTATAGATGACTATACAACTGGAAAATAATCCCCATCGCGGTCTATGGATGAATAGTGCACAACTGGAAAATAGTCCCCGATCCCCATCGCTGTCTATAGATGACTAATACACAGCTGGAGCATAACCCCCGATCTCCTATCACTGTTATAGATGACACTGGAGGATAACCCCCGATCTCCCATCACTGTTATAGATGACACTGGAGGATAACCCCCTTCACTGTTATAGATGATACTGGAGGATAACCCCCGATCTCCCATCACTGTTATAGATGACACTGGAGGATAACCCTCGATCTCCCATCACTGTTATAGATGACACTGGAGGATAACCCCCGATCTCCCATCACTGTTATAGATGACACTGGAGGATAACCCCCTTCACTGTTATAGATGATACTGGAGGATAACCCCCGATCTCCCATCACTGTTATAGATGACACTGGAGAATAACCCCCTTCACTGTTATAGATGACACTGGAGGATAACCCCCGATCTCCCATCACTGTTATAGATGACACTGGAGGATAACCCCCGATCTCCCATCACTGTTATAGATGACACTGGAGGATAACCCCCGATCTCCCATCACTGTTATAGATGACACTGGAGGATAACCCCCGATCTCCCATCACTGTTATAGATGGATGACACTGGAGGATAACCCCCGATTTCCCATCACTGTTATAGATGACACTGGAGGATAACCCCCGATTTCCCATCACTGTTATAGATGACACTGGAGGATAACCCCCGATTTCCCATCACTGTTATAGATGACACTAGAGGATAACCCCCGATCCCCCATCACTGTTATAGATGACACTGAAGGATAACCCCCGATCCCCCATTACTGTTATAGATGACACTGGAGGATAACCCCCGATCTCCCATCACTGTTATAGATGACACTGGAGGATAACCCCCGATCTCCCATCACTGTTATAGATGACACTGGAGGATAACCCCCGATCCCCCATCACTGTTATAGATGACACTGGAGGATAACCCCCGATCCCCCATTACTGTTATAGATGACACGGGAGGATAACCCCCGATCTCCCACCGCTGTCTATAGCGGACTAGTACACAGCTGGAGGATAACCCCGATCCCTCGCCATAAATAGTTGACTAGTAGTACTTGTCATATATTATGGTGGGGGATTGGGGGTTATCCTCCAGCTTTGTACTAGTCAGCTATAGGCAGTGATGAGGGATCGGGATTATAAGTGACGGGGATCGGGGTTATCCTCCAGCTTTGTACGTCGGTCAGCCAGTTGTATAGTAGTCATCCATTAACAGTGATGGGGGATCAGGGATTATCTTCCTCTTGTGCAGTAGTCATCTACAGACACCGATGGGGGATCGGGATTTGTCCTCCTGTTGTATAGTAGTCATTAGGAGCAGTGATGGGGATCGGGGTTATCCTCCAGTTGTGTACTAGTCTAGTACTATAGAGGACTATACAACTGGAGAATTACCCTGATCCCTCGCCATAACAGGTGACTAGTACAAAGCTGAAGGATTACCCCCGATCCCCATCACTATTATGGACGACTACTATACAACAGGAGGATAACTCCCAATCCCCATCACTGCTATAAATGACTAGTACACAACTAGAGGATTACCCCCGATCCCCATCACTATTATAGACAACAGGAGAATAACTCCCAATCCACATCACTGCTATAGATGACTAGTACACAACTGGAGGATAACCCCCAGCCTCCAACACTGTCTATACACAACTGAGATAACCCCCATCACTGCCTATACACAACTGGAGGATAAGCCCCATCACTGCCTATACACAACTTGAGGATAACTACCATCCTCCATCACTGCCTTTACACAACTGGAGGATAAGCCCCATCACTGCCTATACACAACTTGAGGATAACTACCATCCTCCATCACTGCCTTTACACAACTGGAGGATAACCCCCATCCTCCATAACTGCCTATACACAACTGGAGGATAACTCCCGAGCCCTCATTAAAATAGAGGGCTACTAAACAATGGAAGGATAACCCCGATCCCCATCATTGCCTACAGATGCAGCTACACAGTTGGAGGATAACCCCGATCTTCCATGACTACCTATAGACGACTAGTACACAAATGGAAGATTGTACTCCTCTGCTCAGTGGTAATGGTGGAGTCACATGTGGACTTTTTATTGCACACCAAGAGATTTTTTTGAACTGTTTCCCTCTATTTGTGTTCAGACGATGTATTGCTCCAGTATCGAGGGGTGTAGAGATCGAAAGACTTTCCCATACTCCAATCTGGTGACTTTAATCGTCCGATCATTTGTGAGTAAATTGTATTTTTCATTCTCCCTGCACATGGGCGACCATTGCTCCATCACTCGTCTCCTAGCCCCGATGTGATGAGTCGGTGTCCTCCCAGGAAGGAGTTAATAGATCAGACATGTCACGCTCGGTAGGAGCCCCTCTAGCTGAGTATTAAAGCTGTCACTTCGCAGCCCGCGCTGCTTTATTGCTCTTATGAAATGGCCCATCTTGCCTAATTGCTTCCATATTCATATCTTTCCCGAGACAGGTTTTACTGTCCTCCCCCGATCGTCCCCGGCACATCGCACGAGAAGATCGCCTAACTGGGAGGGGGGAGGGGGGGTCGGATAAGGCTTAATGAGAACCAATATAAAGAAGGTCACACCGAGATCATCTTAAAAGGCTGCAATAAAAGCCACCAATTAGTGTTTTACAATCGCAGAGGCTCCGCCGGGGAAGCAGAACTGCCTTCAATAATAAGCCGGGCTTATCGGAAAGTCCGGGCACGGCGGCACGGTCAGGGTTAATGGAGGGGGAGGGGCGGCCCGCAGGGACAAGGGCCAGCACGAACACTCCTCATAACCTCGCCGTGCCCCGAGCAGGAAGAGAAATCAGCAGCGAGGAGTCGGCTGAACAAACAAGCGGCTGCCAGGAGTCCTTATTTGATCGCTAGAGAGCGAGACTTAACCCCTTGTCATCCCTCTCCTTCCATCCGTCCGATCTCTATGGGGGGCCCCACATCCACCTGGAGCCATCAATAAATGTGTTACACCAAGGACAGGCAACTTGTCACCCGGGGGGACTTCCCCCATCATGGTGATCGATGACCACACACAGCCTGTCACCGACACATCGTATACCGGGCAACCATCCCATAGAAATCCACAACATAATAATCCATCTCAGATCAAACAGAAGCCGTGTGTGCGATCCCATCTCCTATACACACACATACACCGGATCGGCGACATACCATGACAGCGATATAGACAATGTTATACCGAAACCTCTATATATGAGATACAGCGATGGAAAGTACGGAGACCTCCATATATTACAGTATCCAAAATAAGAATAATGCACACAATATATAATATATAGAAGGTTTCAGGATTTTAAAAAAAAGAATAAAACGCACGGACATTATATATATATATATATATATATATATATATATATATATATATATATATATATATATATTGTGATAGAGGTTTTATTTTTTTTAATCCTGAGACCTTATATATTGCAAAAAAATCTAAAACAGAACTCTGAAAACTGGAAAACAGATTATATATATATATATATATATACACACTGTTTTATATTATATATAAATAAAATTTAACATACACATATATCTTATATGGACATATTGCATTACTTCTATAACAGAACTGTGAATATCACCCGATCGCAGTATTCTATTCTAGAGACCCCCCCATATATATATATATATATATATATATATATATATATATATATATATATATATATATATATACACACACACACAGACCCCCCAATACATACACAGCACGGCTCATAAAACAGAACTGATCAGCGTCCGATGACAGATTTGACATTTCTAGTTATACGGAGAGCCCAGATATTGCGAAGAGTATAAAACGGAACTCTGGAGGAACAGAAGCAGATCAGTGTGCGATGTGCCGATCATCTCACATTATTATACACTCCGCTCAGTCTTATGATTGTATAGCAGACTTTTCCCCGATCACATATATGTACATTTTATATACGGAGCCCCTTATCCATCAGTAGACGGTATAAATTCCGTTCCGTCTCATCATTCTATCGGACTTGTTCCCGATCCTCAGTGCGCACCCGGCGCCATACACTGCGCTCCCAGTGCAGAGATAATAGGGAGCCCCTCGTCCATCATTGTATACAGATTGTCCCCGATCTACTCTGCGCCCCCAGCGCTATACACTTCTATCACAGCGCTCTATATACAGACTCTTCCCTTCAGTCTTCTCATTGTATAGCGGACTTCCCCCGATCACATAAAAATAAAAGGAGACCCACACACATCAGTATACATTCCGTTCAGTCTCATTATTGTATAGCAGACTTTCCCCGATCACAGTGCACTACATATATATATATATACGCGGAGCCCCTCATATATCAGCAGACAATATAAATTCCATTCCGTCTCATCATTGTACAGCAGGCTTTACTCTGCGCTATATACTCCGATCACAGCGCACTATAGACTCCCTTTCCTCCAGTCTCATCATTGTATATCACACTTCCCCCGATCACATTGCAATATATACCGGTAGACAATATACATCGCACTCCGTCCCATCAATGTATAGCATACTTCCTCCGATCTACTCTGCGCCCAGCGCTATACACTCCGATCAGACTGCGATCTATAGCCTGTCTTCCCATCGATCAGAGTGCAGTAAATATATGAGCAGCCAATGTACAGACTTTCTCCCCCACACAGCCCGGTGATTGGGGACTCGGAGATCGGGGTGCCGGGGTCTCGGAGTGACTCACCTGCAGTCCGGGGTGATCGCAGTGTCTGTCTCCGATAACGTGTCCCCCGATCAGTGTATCCGGCGGCGCTCCTCCGTGTAAATCCTAGTAGGAGATCGGGCAGCCATCCTTCCTCGCAGAGATCGAAGTAATAAATCCCGTGTGGTGACGGATAAGTCCCGGCTCTGTGTCTCCTTCCCTCGCCCGCCCGCCTGTCTGTAGCGATCGCAGCAAAGTTTATTATTGTTATTTGCAGGCTGGTGTACACGCAGTGGAGCCGCGGCTGAGCGATGCGGTCCCTCCCCTGACTGGGAGGAGGGGGAGGCGCCGGGTGGGTGGGGGGTGGGTTAGCGAGGTCAATCTCCGGAGCCCCCAGGAAAGAAGAAAGATGAGCGGTGGGAGGTGGCAGCGGGACGAGCGCCAGCCCCACCCCCTCCTTCCTTCTCCTCCCCCGGTGTTAGCTCTGTGCCGGCCGGGGAAGGTGATCGCGGAGGGGAAGCCCGGCACCGTGTACACCTGTGACCTGGCCGCACAGTGCCGGCTCTTGTGAAGGTGCCAGGCCCTGCCTCCGGAAAGACGTCGAGCCGCCGATGTCTAATGTGTCATGTCCAAGTGACAGCGCCGAGACAGGCGGCAATTACCCCTCCCCTCCCCCCTCCATATCCTCATTACCGATCTCCCGCGCTCCCCACTTCTCCCGTCTCGTGCTCTTCCTCCGTGTAATCTGTTTGTAATTCTGGATCGTATCTCTCTTCCTGTGGAACGGGCTCCTTCCTCTCTCTGGAACCATTCCTGTCTCCTTCTCTTTATCTCGGTGCGTGCATCTCTGCTATTCTCCTACACGCCCTCCCCACATAAGGTGCTGGAAGTGGGGGGATACACAGGCATACAAGCACCCCACTTCCCCATCCCTCATCTATTCATGGATTGTGATACTGGAAATACACAACACCCAGCTTCCTCCACCTGTCTGCAGACATTGGTCTCCCTTATCTTTCATACAGAAGTTCATGGAGGGCACGCAGGGTATCAATCTCTTTCTTTAAGAGATCCCCTTCCTTGTGTCTCTCTATATTCAGGGCATCGCCTTCTTTAGGGTGTCCCCTACCTTGGGAATCACCGTTCTTGAGTATCGCCTTTTTTTATGGCTTCACCTTCTTTGGGTATCTCCTACTTTAGGGCCTCAACTTTCTGGGTTTTCACCTGCTTTAGGGCATCACCTTCCTTAGATATCACCTTCTTTGGGGCATCACCTTCCTGGGATCTTTCTTTAGGGCATCAGCTTCTTTGGGTATCGCCTCCTTTAGGGCATCAGCTTCCTTGAGTATCCCCTTTTTTAAGGGGATCACCTTATCTGGGCATCCCCTTCTTTGGGTATCGCCTTCTTTAGGGCATCACCTTCCTTGAGTATCTCCCTTTTTTTAGGGCATCACCTTCTTTGGGTATCTCTTCTAGGGCATCACCTTCCATGGTATCCTCATTTTTGAGGTCATCACCTTCCTTGGGTATCTCCTTCTTTAGGGCATCAACTTCCTTGGGTATTCCCCTTTTTTAGGGCATTATCTTCCTTGGGTATCTCCCTTCTTTTTTTTTTTAGGGCATCACTTTCTATGGGAATCCCCCTTTTTAAGGGCATCACCTTCCTTGGGTATCTTCTTCTTTAGGGTATTACCTTCTTTGGGTATCATCTTCTTTGGGCCCCACCTTCTTTAAGGCATCAGCTTCCTTGGGTATCTTTCTTTAGGGCGTCACCTCCCATGAGTATAACCTTCCTTAAAGATAACCTTCTTTGGGTATTGCCTTCTTTTGTGCACAAGCTTCTCTGGGTATCCCCCTTTTTTAGAGCATCACCTTCTATGGGTATCTCCTTCTGTAGGGCATCACCTTCCTTTGGTTTATCTCCTTTAGGGGATCACTTGCTCGGTTTATCTCATTTTATTAGGGGATGACGTTCCCAGGGTATCACCTGAAGAATGAATTTTACCCTACCGTCTTGGCTTCTCAACGTGGCACCATGCTCAGAAAATAGGATCATCCAGACCAGTCCTTTCTAAAAACAATACCTACAGCTCACAGTACAACATTGTGATCGTTAAGTTGTATACAGTTTTAAATAATAGAAATTGGCATACCTTGAATGTTTGAGAACATTATTTTTAGCTGTAATTTCGAAACTAAATAAGAGAAATGGATTGCAAAGAATGAAAATTGTGGTGTGCTCTACCATTAGTGGTCGACGTAGAAGTGACCTTACAGTAGTCAGCAGTGGTCAGTGCAGGTAAGAAATCAATCTGCCACTGCTCAAGGAACCCTTAGCAATCTCTGGAGGAATCCTGGATAGAAAGGCTGAACTAAACTACAGTGCCTTGAAAAAGTATTCATACCCCTTGTCATTTTCTATATTTTGTCATGTTACAACCTAAAACGTAAATGTATTTGATTGGGATATTATGTGATAGACCAGCACAAAGTGGCACATAATTGTGAAGTGGAAGGAAAATGATAAATGATTTTAAATTTTTTTACAAATACATATCTGAAAATTGTGGCGTGCATTTGTATTCAGCCCCTCTCAGTCATTAATTTGTAGAACCACCTTTCGCTGCAATTACAGTTGTAAGTCTTTTTGAGGATGTCTCTACCAGCTTTGCACATCTAGAGAGTGAAATGTTTGCCCATTCTTCTTTGCAAAATAACTCAAGCGCTGTCAGATTGGATGGGTATTGTCTGCGAGCAGTCATTTTCAAGTCTTGCCACAAATTCTCAATTGGATTTAGGTCTGGATTTTGACTGGGCCATTCTAAAACTTGAATATGCTTTGATCTAAACCATTCCATTGTAGCTCTGGCTGTATGTTTAGAGTCATTGTCCTATTGGAAGGTGAACCTCCGCCCCAGTCTCAAGTTATTTGCAGACTCTAACAGGTTTTCTTCTAAGATTGCCCTGTATTTGGCTCCATCCCGATCAACTCTGACCAGCTTCCCTGTCCCTACTGAAGAAAAGCATCCCCAAAACATGATTCTGCCACCACTATGTTTCACAGTGGGGATGGTGTGTTCAGGGTGATGTGCAGTGTTAGTTTTCAGCCACACATAGCGTTTTGCTTTTAGGCCAAAAAGTTCAGTTTTGGTCTCATCTAACTACAGCACATTCTTCCACATGTTTGCTGTGTCCCCCACATGGCTTCTCGCAAACTGGAAACGGGACTTCTTATGGCTTTCTTCTTGCCACTCTCCCATAAAGGCCAGATTTGTGGAGTGCATGACTAATAGTTGTCCTGTGGACAGATTCTCCCACCTGAGCTGTGGATCTCTGCAGCTCCTCCAGAGTTACCATGGGCCTTTTGGCTGCTTCTCTGTTTAATGCTGTCCTTGCCCGGCCTGTCAGTTTAGGTGGACCGCCATGTCTTGGTAGGTTTGCAGTTGTGCCATACTCTTTCAATTTTCTGATGATGGATTGAACAGTGCTCTGTGAGATGTTCAAAGTTTGGGATATTTTTGTTGTTATAACCTAACCCTGCTTTAAACTTCTCCATAACTTTATCCTTGACACTCATGATGCTGTTTGTTCACTAAGGTTCTCTAACAAACCTCTAAGGGCTTGACAGAACAGCTGTATTTATACTAAGATTAAATTACACAGAGGTGGACTCTATTTACTAATTAGGTGACTTCTGAAGGCAATTGGTTCCACTAGATTTTAGTTAGGGGTATCAGAGTTAAGGGGGCTGAATACATATGCACCTCACACTTTTCAGATATTTATTTGTAAAAAAATTGAAAACCATTTATCATTTTCCTTCCACTTCACAATTATGTGCCACTTTGTGTTGGTCTATTACAAAAAATCCCTATAAAATACATTTATGTTTTTGGTTGTAACATGACAAAATGTGGAAAATTTCAAGGGGTATGAATACTTTTTCAAGGCATATATATGGTATATGTTCTTTTATGATGCACTTTGTGGCTGTTCTCAGTATATGGATGTGGTCCATATGATGAGATGATTTCTTCTTATTTATCTCTGAGAAAGTGGACTTTATTACTAGAAACACGGATGGACAAACACCAACATATACAGCAATTTCAAAAAGGTTATGAAGAGAGCCTAATGGATCATATACCCATGTGAACATGTATGTTTACCATGACACCACAAGGGCTTATTTAAATCGAGAGAACACAAGATTTGTTGAGCTTTAAAACAAATGTGTATGGTTACTGCATGCCATCTAATACTTTTTTTTGGCAAGTAATGTGATAGTGTAGACATGTACAGCACCAAGCTTCCTTCACCTGTCTACAGGGCAATGTGTTTTCCCCACCTTTTATCTTTCATACAATTAAAGCTAAGTGCTGAATTTATACTAAACTATGTGCAAAATATATTTGTTATAGCTCCTTCCCGTATATATACATAATTCATACATTTTATGTTCTTCACACATGGGCCATAAGTGAAGAAAGTGAATACCTCCATCAATGTTTCATGATGCTAGTGATGGCTATGCCCTGACTACATACACATCAGACTCTTCAGCGATACCGGGGGGAATGTCCAGACTGCCAGAATCCAGCACTGACCAATTGCCATCACCCAAGTCATTGGGCCTAGTAACAATTATATTGCTCAGACTTAGTACTTGAGTGTGTTTGTTGCTTACAGGTCATGCTGTGATATTGTAATATTTCCCATTAATATTGCACCAATGACATTGCTTATTCCCATTATGAGTGCTGCAGCCGTTTAGTACTTATAAACTACAATGGTGTTGATAGTCCCTGTAACTACCTTAATGTAGGGAGCAAAGGGGAAACTGCCAAATTCCTGCTTTTCTGACCTCCCCCGGACACAATTTCTTTGGGATGGGGGTGAGCAGGTACCTAGTTTTGATAGGTACTCGTTTCCATTTCCGATTGGATTACCTAGGCGATCCAAGTAGAAGTTTGGCCCCCTCTCCTTGCTCACAGCCTTCTGGGACACGTCACACATCCCAGGAGCCTGCAGGACCATTCACAAAGATCAGCGAGAAGCTGGCTGTAAAGCCAAAGAGTCACAGCCAGCTTCCCAAAGTAAAAATGCCACCCAAAGTCTAGCGAAGAACCGGCCTGGGTGAGGATGGTGATGCATCATTGGACAGGTACGTGTCCCTTAAAAAAAAAAGTCAGCAGCTCGAAATACTGTAGCTGCTGACATATATTAATTTGGGGGTGGGGGCATGACGACTTAAGATCCTCTTTAAGAGGACATGGGGGATGATATTTGTTGGTTCTCACATTTACCTTCTTCCTTCTGTGTATCTTACCTGGAACAAGTGTGCAAATAAGCATGCCTGACTTTACAAATATACTTGTTGCAGGTCAGTGCTCATCCTTATTGATCCCAGTTGGTCAGTTTAAAAGCACCTTCAGGAAGTGGATCAGTAATGGTATCCCCAATGTGAATTTCAGGAAAGGTTTATGGTTAATTATAGTTTAACACGAATATCTTAATGCCAAACCCCAGGAATTAGAAAAAAACTACTCTTGCAGTGCCCCCCCCCCCACTCCCTTTCCACACTGCACAGACTAGGGTAAGTAATACACATTATCCTTTCCCCCCTAGACTAAACAAGCATTTAAACCCTGTGCCAGGGGACCCCATGTCAAAGGTCAGCATCAGGAGCTGTTGACATTGATGTCATTCCAATAAAAATGTTCCGTATATTAAAAAGTATCCCAGTGACATTAGCATAATGTTTTATTCCCCTTTCCATTTGTGGCTTTTCTGCAGAGATCTACGACAGCAGCATATCAGCCTACCTTCTTTATCTATCTAGAGATCCATACTAGGCTTACGATTTTTTTTTTATGGTCTGCATTGATCCAGCTCGATTTCTTAGCAGAAGAATTTGCATTCGCACAATCCTTGAACTTCCTTGCTCGGCTTCCAGATTTGTTTGAATGTGACAGCGGAGAGTACCGTATTCTACCAAGTAGAAGGACGCGCTTGATGTAGAAATTGTAGTGAAAAGCAAAGCTGGCTTTTACTGCCGATACGAGCAAGCGCCTTCGCCTTAGGACAGAATAGGTAATCTTACATTTTGGCACTTATTACAGTGAGCCACTATTGCATCCATTTTTTTCAGATGATTAAAAACAGAGAGCAACAGGCAAAATACCAGATCTTTTATTCGAGACCATTTCAAATGGTTTCAATAGGATATCTTTAGAAGAAACATATGAAGACAGAAGAATATAGGGCTGCCAGTGCTTTTTTTTTCAATGTACAGGTTCCAGGGTTGTCACGTTGATCTTGGCAACCTACATAAATAGGAACTGACCTAGGACAAGCACACCAAATGGGAGATCAGGGCAGGGCAGTAACTCAATTCCATGTCAGCGATGGCTGCTCTTCCATTTCTCTAATCGCATGTTCACTTACAAGTATTTTCATAGGTGTATCATTCATGCTATATAAGTTTACATCATTTGTACAAATATATCCGTTTTAGTCTACTTCTACAAATTCATGGACATAGTATGTCAGCCATAGATAACTGTCTTACAATAGTGTCCTTGCTCACCACAATCTTTGTGAGCCGCCTGTATTGTTCTTTTCAAATCTGGTAAATATTTGCAATACTCAAAGGGGGTGATTTACTAATCTGTGACGCTTGTATATAGTTGATGAAGTTATGATGATGGCTAGAATGTTACAAATTCTAATCAGTCTCTGTTGAAATTAGACAAGGACAGAATACAAAGGGTGATTCTGTGGTCACCCACGTGTAAGTATTTCATGCAGTAAAGTCCCTGCTTTCATGTCTCCATGGCCTCAGCCCTCCACTTTTCATTAAGCTTGTCTTTTCCCACAACCCCTGCATTCATCAGTCCTCCTTTGGACCTTCATCCCTCATTCTTCTTGTATTTTCTGTGTTAGAACTATCTGACGCTTATGGATTTCGTTTCTTTCTTGATCATGGTATGAGTGTCTAATTTTCAGGTTTGAGGCATCCCACAAATGATTTAAGTATGGGTAGTGGATAAAGAACAGTTGGAGAATATGGCAGGTAGGTGAAGATGATGGGTTGCTGCGGATCATGAGTAGGTAGAGATGACTGGCAGGCAGAGGTAATGGGTAGGTGGAGATTATGGCTAGGCAGAGTTTATAAGTAGCTGGAGATGATGGGCAGTTAGAAGTGCTGGTTAGGTGGAGATGATGGGAAAATGGAGATTATGGGTAGACAGTGATGATGAGTAGGTGGAGACTATGGGTAGACAGAAGTGATGGGTAGAGAGAAGTGACGGGTAGGCAAAGATGCTGAAAAGGCAGAGTTTTTTAAATAGGTGGAGATGATGGGCAGGTAAAAGTTTTGGTTGGGTGAAGATGATGGGCAGGTGGAGATTACGGGCAGGTAGAGGTGATGGGTAGATGGGGATCATGGCTAGGCAGAGTTCATGAGCAGGTGGAGATGTTGGGCAGGTAGAGGTGATGGGTGAGTGGAGTGCATGGGTATATAGAAGTCAAGGGTAGGTAGAGATGATGAGCAGGTAGAGATGTGGGGTAGGTAGAAAATATGGGTAGGCAGAGTTTTATGAGTAGATGAAGATGAAGGGGTAAATGGAGATGACAAGCAGGTAGAGATGATGGGTATAGGTGGAGATGATGGATAGGCGGAGTTTATGAGTAGGTGGAGATGATGGGCAGGTAGAAGTGCTGGTTAGGTGAGATGATGGGTAGATGGAGATCAAGGGTAGGCACAGTTCATGAACAGGTAGAGATGATGGGTAGGTGGAGATGATGGATAGGCAGAGTTTTTGAGTATGTGGAGATGATGGGCAGGTAGAAGTGCTGGTTAGGTGAGATGATGGGCAGGTAGAGGTGATGGGTAGATGGAGAGCAAGGGTAGGCGCAGTTCATGAACAGGTGGGTATATAGAAGTCATGGGTAGGCAGAGATAATATAGGTGGAGATGAGGGGTAGGTAAAGATGATGGTTGGGTAGAGTTTAAGAGTTGGTGGAGATCATGGGCAGCCAGAGTTTAAAAGAGTAGGTGGAGATTATGGATAGGCAAAGTTTATGAGTAGGTGGAGATGATGGGCAGCTAGGGGTAATCGGTAGGTGGGGACAGTGCTAAGAAAAGTCACTTTTGCAGATTCTGCGCTTTTTGCAACACCCTTCTGCTAAAGTATTCAAGGTGGCTGCCTCCCCTCTACCCAGCTCTGCGTGAGCTGCTCCATTTTTGATTGCTTGTGTCTTACCTACCTCTACTTTGGCTTGATCTCTGTCTAAGCAGGAGCCAGAGCCAGACTTTCCTCCACTAGGGTTTACAGAACTCCCAAAGTGATCAGCAGTGTTTCATTGTCTTGCCAAACACTGTGAAGGAGAAAATACTTTGCGATTCCTCCAATTTGAGACTTTCTATGGCCATGATATTGGATCGGCTGGTGTAGACCACCCAGTGGCAGTGCAGTATTTGGCACCGTTCTGATAACATTTCCCCCATTGGCTGTGGTGTTTTTGTGCTTTCACCATGCTGTGTGGGTTTGTGTGTCTCTATGGAAGGAGATGGTGGGTGCAGGCAGTGTGTGTGTGTGTTCTCCTTCCTCTCTCAGTACCTGTCATTCACTCTCTCTTCCTGTGTTCGCATATCTTTCTATTTCTGACTGGCCTCTGCAGGCGTCTGACTGCTGCTTACAGAAGACGTGTCTGGATGTGTCACATGTGGGGGATTGTGTCGTGTCCCCTACACGATTGCCGTGTTTTTTAACCTTAAGATCTGCGTGTGTCCTCTGTGTCTGATCCCATCTGGTGTTCTTTGCTGTGTCTCGGAGGCAGTGAGCCTATCTGTATTCAAGCTTCGGCGGCTCTCTGTCTCCTTTCTAGAAGCGGCCCTCCTTTGGCTCCTCTCCTCCCCCTCCATCCTGGCGCGCTGCCACTTTCCACTGTCTACGGCCTCCGAGTCCTCACAAGAGCTGCAGGCAGCTAAGCTTCCAACACCTCTCCCTGTTCTGTACATGAGCGCTTCACTCCCGTTAACCCTCTCACACTGAGCTCGCAGCCTGAGGCTCATAACCACCTCCGAATTCTGCTCCGCCGCCCGCCGGACTCCTTCCGAGAGAGCGGACAGAGCCGCCCTCCGCTCCTCACAGTCACAGGAGGCGAGAGCCTTTGATGTGGTGAGGAGAGGCTTATGTTCCACAACGGCTTCCCCCAACCGAAACCCTATCTCCTCCACCTCAGCCGTCTTCCCAGAAATCCCTCTGGAGCGGAAAACGGTTCGCCATCAGCCCTGAGGTGTCTGGAACGTGCGTTCCGCGCCTTTTTTATGAGGAAGAATCCCTCAATCATTACACTGAGGCTAAAAAGCAAATAATGAGAAGAAAGCTAGCTGTAGACACGAGGGAGGTCGAAAGCGCCAGACCTGACCGCCGTCACACATTAGCGCTGGACCGCGCATCCCTGAAGGCTCATTCACACGGGCACTCAGCCCCGTGTAGCGTGATGAGCCGCGTGTTTATGTATTTGTGGCCAAGTGCGTGCAGATTGGAAGTGCATTTCCTGTACTGACTCAGCCAAGTATGAAGAGTATGCAAGGGCGGGGGTAAGGCCCTCGACACAGAGCCTGCGTCTCCAGCTCTGTGCCCCCGTACCCGATAGGCCCATTGCACACAGACGGAATCATTTACAGAGGGTCACGCTCAGGATCTTGTTGACAGAACAAGAGTAAAATGTTAAAGACCGCATGAACACATGTACGCATAAAAATTCTCCATTGCCAGTGTTTCAACATACACGTGTATACATGCATATATAGATATATATATATATATATATCTATATATATATAGAGAGATCTATCTATCCATCTATCTATCTATCTATCTATCTATCTATCTATCTATCTATCTATCTATCTACACACACACACGTAAATTACTGCACTCAAATGTAACATTTTCTATTTTTGTTTAGCGGCTCTGTACTCATTCTTGTATTACTGACGTTTACGCAGCTGTGGACAGTGTTCCATAGACAACAATGCATCTACACTTACCGGCCACTTTATTAGAATACACCTTGCCAGTACCAGGTTGGACTCCCTTTTGTCTTCAGAACTGCCTTAATTCTTCGTGGCAATAATTCAACAAGATGTTGAAAATATTCCTCAGAGATTTTGGTCCATATTGACATGATAACATCACGCACTTGCTGCAGATTTATCGGCTGCACATCCATGATGCAAATTTTCCATTCTACCACATCCCAAAGGTGCTCTATTGGATTGGGATCTGATGACTGTGCAGGCCATTGGAGTACAGTGACCTCATTGTCATATTCAAGAGAACCAGTTTGAGATAATTTGAGCTTTGTGACATGGTGCATTATTCTGCTGGAAGTAGCCATCAGAAGATGGGTACACTTTAGTCATAAAGAGATGGGCATGGTCAGCAACAATACTTAGGTAGGCCGTGGTGTTTAAACGATGCTCAATTGATACTAAGGGGCCCGAAGTGTGCCAAGAAAATATCCTCCACACCATTACACCACCACCACCAGCCTGAAACGGTGATACAAGACAGGATGGATCCAAGACATCTGCTCATTCTATAACCTTCAGTGTGTCCCACAAAATCAAAGTGTGAATGAAGTAAGAGCTGCCTTATTCTATGCAGAAAGTCGGAGGATTGGGCCTGCTCCCCTAAAGCCGGCCGAAGATGGTTCAAATCTCGGACGGTTTAGCAGGCACTGGATGAGATTCGAACCATATATGGGCAGGCTGTTTGTACCCAAGTCGATTCATCAATCGACTTGGGTACAACCAGCATGTTGGATTTTTAGGATGCGAGTATAGCCACTAGCGATAATCGCTGTGTTCTCCCAGCAGGCATGGCTTTCCGTGCATCCCCCGCTGGGAGAACATAATTTGTCTAAGGCATTCCCCCAATCCACACTGACTGTGTTTATGTGGGAATCAAGTGATTTTCTTTCCTGCAACCACAGGTTGTAGGAAAGAAAATCGCATCATCTATGGCCTGCCCAAGGCTAGATTTCCCTGGTTCAGCCCGCAAGCTGATCCAGAGAAATCTAGTAGATTCCTTCATTCACACTTAAAAGCGTGGATGGGGAAATCGCAGTTGCCGCTATTGTATTCAAGCTGAATACCCAAGCAGTGAATGCATCTAATTGGATACAGGCACTGCTTGATAGATGAATTTCCATCTGGCTCCTTTAAATTTTCAAGCGCAGTTTTTTGAGCCGGGTGGTGTCGATAGGACTACCCATGTTTTGACTTTCCGCTGATTCAGCAGGAATTAACACTAAGCTGCCAGTTGGAACCTCTCTCTGTCATGAAATGTATACAGTATGCTTGTTCCAGGTTAGTAACTCATCAACCGAGGATGAAGATGACAGCTCCAGGGTATGCATCTCCAATACGTCAGCTCCCATGTTTCTGTCCTAATCGGTTGCTTGTAAACCAGCATTACGATTTGTACTGTAAACATTGTGGTTTTGCTGCCATAAAATAAAGTGGCTTGCTAGCCACTTTTAAAGCATGGTTCTACAGTGGGGGTATTGCAATGCTTTCATATAATCAGTTGAACCTAACCTCATTGCTGTGTGTACCAGAGATAAGAAACTACATCTGTACCAGGAAACAGATAATAGGCTTTTGGTGATACTAACAGGAATTGCACCACATGCCCTCCAACAAGGTTTCTGCTAAGGGGGTAAGACAAATGACGCCACGTCTGTAACTTATAGCAAAGTCATTCCTTCAGTGTTGTAGTGTGGCTAGTGCACACAGGCTTTCCTATGTGCCCACATTATCCTCTCTTTGCTATTAATCTCTAATTATGGCAATCAAATTTTGTTATTATTTCAATCCACACAGCACGTCATGGGTTTTATGTATAACATATATAAAAGAATGACTCTCAATACTTGAATCGCGTTTTAGCCGAATCCTGCTGAAGTGGTCGAAATTCGTTCTGTGAGTGGTCCTGTTGACACTTCATCGTTTAACAAAAGTACATTTTTCAATTGGCTATTGTCAAAGGAGCCAGGCAGAAAATTCTCAGCCTAATAGCGCCTTTATCCAATCAGATGCAGGCATTGTTTTAGGACTGTGACAGCTGCGGGTGCTGGATGTCAGAATACAACAAGTATCTCAAGACAACCGGTCACTAAATAGTTCCGAGAAAAATGAAAGTGGGATGCATCTCCATGAGGCCCACCATTACTTTCATTGTGACCATAATTAGAAACAATGGAACATACTTTTTTTTTCTTCTCTTATCAGGAACATACAGTTTTTATCTGCCCCACATTTTTCTGCCACAATATGGATCCTTCAATCCCAGTACAACTGAACAGCATGTATGCACCAAATGAAGAAGTGCCTCAAGTGCTAAGCTAGCCATACAATAAGAGAAATCCATAGATTCCTCCATCCATGTTAAACAGCACTGACAGATACTGACGGTATTCCGAAAAGCCAGCACCCGCCGCTGTCAGCATACCTAAACAGTGATTACAGCTGATTGGCTGCAGTCACTGTTAGGCTGACTTTTTTTCTGCCCAGCTCCTTCAATCTTTTAACAGAAGTTTGTTGAGCTGGGTGGTATCAGCAGACCACCCATGGCTCGAATTTGGCTGATTCACAGAAATTGGATGAAATTTGAGCCGTGTATGGCCAGCTTTAATAACTCCTCTTGCCTATAAATGTAGGGGTTGTGCTGTGCTATTATGGCTGCTATAGCTGTAACAGCTGCGGTCGCACTGCTCAAAGACGATCTTCACTTCCCATAATATAATGGAGCCCAATGCAATAGTGTGAACTAGTACTGATTAGTGTTTTCAGGCCATTCCTGTGAAGTAAAAACTGGGGGTCAATTTGTTTTAGGAATTCTACAGCGTTTTTAAACACAAGACCCTATAGAGGTGCACTTTTATTATGAATTTAATGGAAAGGGAAAATGTTATTAAATTCTACATGCAGGAATATTTTACAGCAGCTAGGCACAATGTGATCGTGGTGGTGGTGGTGGTGGGGGATTCAATATATTATATATATATTGTATTATAATATATTATAATTAATGTAATGCTTAAAAATGATGCACACATCTATGTACAATACTGTACTGTATAATCCTGTGTACTTCTTTTACAGCTTCCTTCAGCATGCTTGGCAAAGTCACATTCATTGAAACGACAACTTAAAACCAAGGCAAGATTTGGTGTATTAGCAGATTCAAGTGGTTGCAAAGGTTAATGTTTTTTTACCCTAACACATTCTCTGCATTAGGGTAAAAAACCCTTTGGGTGAAGCTTCCCCCCAGCCCCCTTAATACTTACATGAACCTGATCTCGGACCAGCGCTGTGCCCCAGAGCAGCGGCGCTGCTCTCTCGCTCCCTAATCACTGGACTGTGAGAGCAGCGGAAGCCATTGGTTCCTGCTGCTGTCAATCAAGTCCAGTGATGGGGGAGCAGGGGGTGGGGCTGAGCCATACTGTGAGCATCCATAGACGCACACAGTGAGGCTTGGGAGCGTGCCCGTACAAGTATACTCCCCAGTAAGCGGCTTGCTAGGAAGTGTATTTGAAGGCAAGAGGAGCCAGGAGTGCCAGCAGGGGACCCCAGAAGAGGAGGATTGGGTCTGTTCTGTGCAATACTATTGCACAGAACAGGTAAGTATTACATGTTTGTTATTTTAAAAAAAAAAAAAGATCCTTTAATATCACTTCAACTCAAAGTCCAAGGTAAAATGGCAGCTAACTGCAGATAAAGGCTCACAAGCAGAACATTATTCATTAACAATTTCATGAAGGAAATTATAGTGATATGGCCTGCCTTTCATTTATATGACCTCCTTCCACATCGCTTTTTTTTTTCTTTCTGTGAATTTACATTACTGCACACAACAAAATGTTTTATACATAGCATGGTTCCGATTTCAGTTTTATCCTTAAAACAAATTAGCCTGCCAGGTAACAGATGAAGGTTTTTCCTTTTTTTTTTCCCCCAGGATAAAGTGGAAAGTAATTCCAGTGACTTGTGGTGGATTTGTTCCTTGAATGACCTCAAATTGTTCGCATGGATATTGACATCTAGAGCAGCACTTGTTGGAGGGTGGAGGGGGGAGCGAGGGGTGGGGTTGTTTTTAGAAACGTCTGTGCAGGCGGCTGTTGACCTGCTTTATTCCGCTGCCTGTTTGGAGAGGAGGAGGTTTCAAGGTTCCCTCAGCTTGGCTCATCATGCTAGCGAAGAGGTGACACATCCTAGTTCCGCAGAAAGCGGCGGCTTCTACTGGAATTAATGCGGGCCTTTCCAAGTCGTTATGTCTTCTCTTGTATAGATGGGGACACGGTATTTCTACGTTACTAATATGCCAGTTTGGAGAATAATGGCATAATCAATGTCAGATTCACTTGTGATTGGTACAACTTGGAAGGGCACCCTCAATTTAGACCCAAGGTCTGATTTGCAAGTCTGAAAAATAACATTTTTTAATCTGCAGTTTATAGTAATTTAGGTATTTTAGGAGCATCTCCTAAGGACCCAGTCCTTAGGAGACCTGATCAAAACCAGTCACTGCAAGGGCACATCTATGAGTCCGATTCACACAACAACGCTGTTGTGATAAGTGGTGCGCAAAAATGCAGACATGCTGCATTTTTCTACAGTGCATAAAATGACACCACAGGTCACTGAAGTGTAAAGGGTTGCAGTGCAAAGACTGGAATGGAGTAAAAAAAAAAAAAAGTTAAATAGCAAGTAAGTTAAAAAAAGTAAATGGAGCGTTTCAGGGCTCACACACGAGTGAAGAGAGCTGTACATCAAAAAATGAATGTATCTCTGTGTCGTGAAATGATGGGCATTTGCGTACAGTTGCCGGCACAAATCGATGACAAGTTGCGGCTATACACTGATAACCATACATCTGAGCATATACTTGATTCTACGAATAGATGCAAACTGCATTCAGGAGCGTACATCCCTCCCTGTATCCAAGTAAAACTCTTGGACGTTTGATTACCAGTGTAAAAACAATCGCAGCTTGTTGATTTGTACAAACCGCTGATGCCAACAGAACACCCGGGCGCAGAGATACACTTGTTTTTCACTGTGTACGGTTATCATAGGTGGAAGAGGAATTCCCTGCCCCGCAGCCCCACATATACATGGCCAGTGTATACATCCGGCTGTGGCACAGGGTATGCCCCTTCTGCCTACGGTTGGCTGTCCACGTCGTAAGCTTCGGGATAGCTCAGGTGTGTTCAGACATGTTCCAAATATGCCCAAGCTCCTCCTTTGTTGCGGATGTTCACACTAAAAACAAAGCCTGTGCAGACAAAATAAATAAATAAGAATTTGTTTTACAATTTAAGTGAATCACACTTTTTTGTGTAAATATTCTCAACTTTTTTTTTAGTAAATAAGCCTCATTATGTTTTAAATGTGGTACCATTCATCATACCATGAAAGATGCATTTGTAGAAAACTGTGCCAGGGGGAAATGAAAGAGGCAGAGCAATGTCAATGAAAATAATGATACACATCTATATATAGATTTATATTTAAGGTACGATTTAAAAGCCAAATACAGGCCAACACCAGCACCATTTGTCTCCTCCTTCCATTGGGGCACCCCTGCAGCTTTATAAAAACAAAACACCTCCATACATACCTATTTCTAGGTGTCCTAATGCCTAGTACACATAGAATGTCAGGAGACATCGGCTGGTTCACTAAAAATCACCCGACATTTGGCCCGTGTGTATGTCAGCTGGTTCCACAGAAGCCGGCCATTTGGACGACCCCTGTCAGAACACAACAGCTCAGCAGGAGAGAATGCTGTACTAATGTCGGATTGTTAGTACATCGGCTCCAATCAGAGCTGTCAGGTTTTTTTTCGTTCAACTCGCTGGGTTAATAATAAAAAAAAAAAAAACAGTATGGATTGGTATTTCCACAGATTACCCCCCCCCCCCCTTCTTGCTTGGGTGGTGAACAGACACTAAATGCTCATAATGTTAGGATGCTGCTCTCTGTAGCATTCTGCTGTGAGGCCGGGGGTGTTAGGAAAGCCAGGAAGTTAAATGATGTTGGGCCTCATTGCTTTTTAGGTAAATGTAGACATTTGCCAGCATACCACCGATCATCGAATAGCGTCCAAAAGCTTTATTGCAGAACGATCACATTACAAGGGGTATAGGGGGTTATTTACTAAAGCAAAATCCACTTTGCACTGCAAGTGCACTTGAAAGCAAAGTCGCTATAGATCTGAGGGGGACATTCTAGGAAAATAAAAAACAGCATTTTAGCTTGCACATGATTGGATGATAAAATCAGCAGAGCTTCCCCTCATTTCAGATCCTACCCCTTATGCAGCGTACACACGGTCGGACTTTTCAACAAGACTGGTCCGACAGACCGAGTCCGGCGGACAATCCAATCGTGTGCGGGCTTCATCGGACCTTCAGCGGACTTTTCCAGTCGAGAATCTGACGGACTTTAGATTTGAAACATGCTTCAAATCTTTACGTTGCAACTCCGCCAGACCCAGAAATACGCTCATCTGTATGCTAGTCCGACGGACAAAAACCCACGCTAGGGCAGCTATTGGCTACTGGCTATCAACTTCCTTATTTTAGTCCGGTGTACGTCATCACGTACGAATCCGTCGGACTTTGGTGTGATCCTGTGTAAGCAAGTCCGTTCGTTAAAAAGTCCGTCGGAAGTCTGTTGAAAGTCCGTCGGACTAGTCCAGTCAAAAAGTCTGCCCGTGTGTATGCGGCTTTAGATTTAGAGTGACTGCACTTTCAAGTGCACTTGCAGTGCAAAGTGTATTTTCCTTTAGTAAATAACTCCCAATGTGCAACGTTTCAGAGCCACACAGGACCCCTTTGTCAGGCATGTGATCACCAAAGTGCAAAGGGCTGCAGTGCAAAGACTTGAATGGAGTAAAAAAGAAAAGTTAAATAGCATCACTGACTGATGAAGGGTTCCTGCGTGGCTCCGAAGTAGGGTTGCACTGATACCGATACTAGTATACTTTTACACCTGCAAATGCTCCTGATGCCTAGTCTGATACCTGGACACTCAGGGATGATCAGTGATTATAACGTACCCCGCCACCGCACTGATCGTTCCTGAGTGTCCCCTGTATCCTCTGTCATTTACCGGCTCCTTCCTTTTCTGAATGCACAGAGTCAGTGATCACTGACTGTCCATTTATAACTGAGCATCGTAAACTGTGTTTACGATGCTTTTGTTTATGAATGGAGAGTGTCCATTCATCTTCAGTGCAGCTGAGGCTGCAGAGAAAGGGACTGGGTAATCTCTATCCTCAGTCCCTTTCCATGTCTCAAGGGAAGATGTCAGGGGTCAAAAAAAAAAGACTACTGACACAGTCCACGCCTCGTCAGTGCCACCTATCAGAGCCCATCAGTGCTGCATATTAGTACTTAATAAAGAAAGTGCAGTGTCAAGTCATGAAAAATTGCACATATCAAAACAGTCAATGTAGGTCAAAAACATACGCAAGAAGCATGATAAATGTCCATGTAATATAGTGCAAAAAAGGTCCATATTAGTGCCACTGTCACATGAAAGTATCGGTAATCAGCATCGGCGAGTACTTGAAAAAAAGTATCAGTACTTGTACTCGGTCTTAAAAAAGTGGTATCGGGACACCCCTACTCCCTTTTGATGTGATTGTTCTGCAATAAAGATTGTTTATGCTAATCAATGATCCATGGTGTGCTGGCAAATATATACAATTGATCTTTGATGTCTCCAGTTCCAGCGAATTGTTGCTTCATCACCCAACATTCCTAGGCACTATTCATTAAAGTGTGCAATGGGATTATTGACGATCATTGCTTATTGGGTAACAGACTCAAAAGTGTCTTTCTGATAACATATCAATAAAATTGAGATTGGCAAGACGCAGCCAGGGCAGGGACAAGGGGTGGGCAAGAGGGACGGCTGCCCTGGGCGCAATGTTTTACTGTAGGGATGAGGGTGCTTTCCTTATGTTATAAGGCTGATAGGAGTAGTGACAGCAGCAGTGATTTTGACAAGCCAGTGACTGCTGAGGGTAGGACCCCTTAAAGCGGAGGTTCACACAAAAATTGAACCTCCACTTTTCGGAACCCTCCCCCCTCCGGTGTCACATTTGGCACCTTTCAGGAGGGAGGGGATACCTGTCTAAGACAGGTATTTGCACCCACTTCCAGCATAGACTCCCAAGGGAGTCTATGCCTCTTCCCGTCCCCACCGCGCTGTCTGCTGGGACACACACGGGTCCCAGAGACAGCGGGGACCAGTTAGGAAGCGCAGCGCGACTCGCGCATGTTCAGTAGGGAACCGGGAAGTGAAGCCGCAGCGCTTCACTTCCTGATTCCCTTACAGAGAATGGCAGAGGCAGCACCCGAGGACCGAGGGACGATTCGGTCTCGGGTGCCGACATCGCTGGACCCTGGGATAGGTGAATGTCCTTATTTTAAAAGTCAGCAGCTGCAGTATTTGTAGCTGCTGACTTTTAATTTTATTTTATTTTTTCGCGGGACTCCCTCTTTAAGCTTGCACATCATGAACTGGGGAGGAGGGGCGTGGTTTGGCATCTTTGGCCTGGGTGCTGGATGACCTTGTACCGGTACTGAACGCAGCTGTTTGAGAAGGTTTACTTACTTTGGAGAGTTTAACAGAAAGCAGGGCAGCTGCAGCCATCCTGTGCTGTAAGAATACAATGCAGGGTATAGATACACTTTAAATAAATATGTTGGAATACAATTCTTTGAAGGGACATTGAGATCTGCAATAAACACCTAGAAGTGCTCTCTGCTGTTCATGGGAGGCCTACACACCCCTAAAATTCATAAATCTAACTCACACATTGCATCTGACAATCAGCCAGTACGCGTTAACTCCTGAGCAATAAGAAGCTCTGACAAGTGCCAGAAGTGCTCATCATTGCACACAGAACTTCCAACATTTTGATAAATCACTGAAATCAATCAGCAATCCTTCCCTCTTCTCTGTAACAAAAAAATAGAATAATCGCTTCACCCACAATATGTCCTAGTCTGGGGGATGACAGACAGATCTGCCAGCTCCCGTCCATGGACACTCTCACCTTGGGCTAAATAATGAAAAACTGATTGCCCTGGATTACCGCACACCACTGCTGTTTGCTTTATAAAGACACAGGTATCATTTAATCTGCATTAAATCTTCTTTTAACGACCATACTCCCCTTTCACATATGCCCCTTGTGATACAAAGGGTTTGTAGCCCACCCAGCACAACGAGCAAAGGATAGCTCACAGACTTGAGAATCTGAAAAGCTGCGGCTTCCCAAGAACGGGGGATTACAAGCACACGCCACTGCACCCGGATACAATGACTGCACTTGAAAGCCATATAAATATTTCATTTCTTTCTATAAATCAGGTATGAATCCTCCACTGGTTTAGCCTCAATCATGCATCTGGGAGAATCCTAAATTTGGTTAGCTAGGCTACTCACCCTGCAAGGTCTTCTATAATAATGAACTGCCTAATATACAGGAAGCATGACAATAAAAAACAGAGAGAAGAGCTCTTCTTTTTCAGACATTTTATTGTCACTAAAACACACGCGATCATAACTGGCAAACGTGCTTGTTTCAGTTTCTTTAGCCTGAGCCTTTGCTTTTACAATCGTACTCGTGACTCTGATGATCAGTGAAAAAAAAAAAAAACAACCTTAGCCACAGTCCTATTTCATTTAGATTACCCTTTCACCATCAAAAGCTGAGGTTTTTGCTCTTGAATGAACCAGTAACTAGTGAAGAAGACCCCTTAAAGACTAATGGCAGACTGGTCAATATCACATACAGTATATGACAAGCTACTGGTGGAATAATAATAATAATTATTTTTTATTGTACAGGATTTATATAGCGGCAACAGTTTAAGCAGTGCCTTACAATATAGAGGAAGACAGTTAATTTCCAATACAATTCAATACAAGAGGGTTAGGAGGACCCTAGTCAGAGAAGCTCCCGAAGAACTCATCAGAGCTTACAATCTAAAAGGCAAGTTATACAAAAAAAAGTAATAACTATAAAAGGGTGTGTTAATGGAGAAATTAAAGGTCCAGTTGTTAGGTACAGATGGGACAGGCTTCCCCAAAGAGATGAGTTTTCAGGGATTGCCCAAAGGCGGACAGAGTACAAGACAGAGGGAAAAACTTGGGTAGGAAGTTCCAGGAGACGGGAGGGACTCGGAAGCTTGCATGGAAGGAGATAACGAGAGAGCTAGAGAGCAAGAGTTCTTGAGAGAATCTAATGCCGCGTACACACGAGCGGAATTTCCGTTGGAAAAATCTTGGATGGTTTTTCCGATGGAATTCCGCTCAAGCTTGGCTTGCATACACACAGTCACACAAACTTTTGCTGAAAGTTCGACCATCAAGAATGTGGTGACGTACAACACTACGATGAGCCGAGAAAATGAAGTTCAATGCTTCCGAGCATGCATCAAATTGTTTCCGAGCACGCGTAGGAATTTTGCGCATCGGAATTGGTACAGACGATCGGAATTTCCGACCGAAAAATTGAGAACATGCTCTCAATCTTTTGATGGCTGGAATTCCACCAGCAAAAGTCCAATGGAGTATACACACGGTCGCATTTTCGGACCAAAAACTCTCATCGGACTTTTGCTGTCGGAATTTCCGCTCGTGTGTACGGGGCATAAGAGTTTGGGTGATATTTTAAAATGAGGATGTTGATGAAGCATAGGGCAGAATTGTGAATGGCTCTGTATGTTGTTAGTATTTAGAATTGTATTCATTAATCAAGTGAAAGCCAGTGAAGAGATTGGCCGAGAGGGTCAGCAGACACAATATAAGGTGAGATGGATGGTCTGGCAGCAGCATTCATGAGACTGAAGGGGGATTGGCCAACGAGGAGGACGTTGCTGAAGTCAGGTGAAACATAAGACATGAGTAATGTGTATATTAACAGATGTTGTTGGCCAAATCTGCTGTCTAGTGACAGTCTATAGGGGATATAGGACCCGCCCATTCTACTCAAAAACCATGTATTGAAAATGACATTTAATATCTCATCAGATACTGGTGTTAAAATATTTTTTTTTTGGAGTTGTTCTCCTTGTATTCCTCTCTGTTACATATATTTCTGGGGATTTGAACTGGTCTATGTTGCTATGTAATGCATTGCATTATTACTTTTTGCATCATGTTTCACGAACTATAGAATGATTATGGATCAAGATTTTATTCATTCTTCTGTGCCTCTGTTACTGTTTATCCTTTTTTGTTATTTTCCTGAAAACAATAAAAAAGGTACTCTTAAGGCCCAGTACACATGTTATGAAAATCGGAACTACAATTTTGTCCGACGAATGATCTGCCGATTTTCAGACCATTAGTATGGCAATTTTTGACAGCCGATTCCGATTTTTCGTCTGACAAAAGCTGGATGTGCAGACTAACATTTTTGTCGGATGTGCACTCAACCCCCCATTTTTATTTAATTAGTACAGTTTTCATCCGAAAAAAATCGTAAGAGCAAGACTATGCATGCTCAGAAATTAAAGAACACATACAAAACTATTTAACATATTACGTCATTTCTGAAGTTGTACTCCGTCTTACAAGAATTTTCGTATGGTGAATAACCTCTTCACTTTCGACATGAGACTAGCATGCAACAAAAAACTAACAAACGGTCATCCGAAAATCTGATTGTGTGTACGAGGCTTAACTCAACTCTAAAATCTCATCTGATGGGAGATGACTGAATTCGGTACAATACATGCTGGCTTTGGGCCGCATTTCCACTGTTTTGTGGGTCTTTGTGCTGGTATTGTGTGCACTGAAGACAGTACAACAGCACACTATGCATGCATGCTAAAGCACATTGCTATTCATTTTTAATCACATTCTTTAAAGAAAACAAACCACTTGGGCCCCCCCAACTCTCAACTAGTGCTCTACAAGCCATGTAATAAAGAACCTCCCTTCCAGTGCATTGGAAAATAAAATGAGGCAGGTAGGTTTCTATATCAAGGACCCACTGAAAGTTAATGAGCAATGCACCACAGTGTGCAACGACGCACCACAAAACAGCACAAATTAGGGATATCGTTTTTCGGTGCCCATACGTCGGAAAGATTTGAAACATGTTCTATTTCTAGGTCCGTCAAACTTTTGGGAAAAAAAAGTCCGCTGGAGCCAACACACGATCAAATTATCTGACGGAGTCTGGTCCGCCGGACCAAGTCTGCCGCAAAGCCTGCTCGTGTGTACGCGGCATGACTCTGCATTTAACACCAGCTACTAGAAGGAGCAGTGAGCCCCCCAGAATGCTCCCCAAACACAAGAATAGTATGCAGTTCCTTAGATCCCTTTCACACTGGGCCGCCCGCAGCGTCAGCGGTAAAACGCAGCTGTTTTTAGCTGCGTTTTACCATCGGATTAGCGGCGCATTTCGGCCGCTAGCGGGGCGCATTTACCCCCCGCTAGTGGGCGAGAAAGGGTTGCCGGCGGTATCCCAGTGCTGCCCCATTGATTTCAATGGGGAGTAGTGGTGGAGGAGCGGTAAACACACCGCTCCTTCACTGCTCCAAAGAAGCTGCTGGCAGGACTTTTTTTCCCGTCCTGCCAGCCCAGCGCTCCGGTGTGTAAGCCCTCTGGCTTTCACACTGCAGACAATGCTGCAGCTGTTTGAGGGCAGATTGCAGGCGCTATTTTTAACGCTATAGCGCCTGCAAAACACCCTCGGTGTGAAAGGGGTCTTAGAGTGGATGCCAGATAAATAAACCCTGCCTCCATCCAGCATTAGGGGCTCGAGTCTTACCACATCCTGGTAAGTCTTCCTCTGCTCACTCACAATTCCCATTATGTAGAATGAAACCGTATGTGCAGTGCTAGTGAACAGAAAAGTGCAAATACAGCATGGGGACATATTAATATTCAAGGCACTGTGCTTTGTAAGGGCACTTATGGCAAGAATCCAATAAAAATATGGAAAACCACTTTGTTTTGGCCTCTAGTGTGCTCATTGCAAATGATTGTTGAAATACTGTTTACTTCTTAAAAGACAGTAAAAAAATGTGATCAAAGTCTGAATCTTATAACTGCTGCAAAGAAAATAAATACATAAAGGTGACTCTGGCGCCAAACTGAAGATCCCAATAAAAGCCGCACATGTAAAGCAAAAAGTAAGTACAAAGGACTCTAGAGCTGGCCTCTGCTGTCTGATGCTCCAGAATAAGAGCAGGCCCTCACTGCCCTCCCATACAATGCTATACGTGATGGTGGCAGAGAGCTGTGGCCAGCCAGACAGCCTAGTGAAGTGGCTTCAGGAGACACTTAGTTGGGCAGAGGCAATGAAGCCTGCGGAAACGAGGAACAAGGTTAGTGTTTTTGCTTTTTCCTTCCCCCTAGTCAAATGAGCATTTAACCCATGCAGTGTGGGGCCCCTGGAGTGGGACTTTAATGATTTTGTTACTGCCCAGATTTCAGTTCTAGGCCTAGTTTACACTTGTTGTTGGGGGCAGTAAAGAGAGGAGCTGAGCTGAGCTGTGTTTTTACCAAGTTTTTTTTTCTTGGGAGAATGCATGTGATCTGCACAGGGCCAATCAGCACTGTCCAGACAAAGGGTCAGGGGTCATGAAGCCTTATAGGACAGTTAGAGCAGAATGAAAACTCTTCCTACAAGCTTTAACCAGACACTAATAGAAGTCACATAACTGCTATATACTGCTGATGAGAAAAGGTATTTCAGCTGTTTATATTTACTAAAACTGTTGTATTTCTGTGTACTATGGGAGACCCAATATAACGAATGCAGGGTCCTGGGTTTAGTACACTTTAAAACCAGTAATAAAGGGCTGCAGCTATTTTTATGCTTTCAGCTGGTTTATTAATCTTAATAATTTAAAATTTAAAGTGGAGTTCCACCCAAAAGCCGAACTTCGGCTCATTTGGCTCCTCTCCCCCTCCGGTGCCACATTTGGCACTTTTGGGGGGAGGGGGGACAGGATACTGGTCTTTGACAGGTATCCTGTTCCCACTTCCAGGAGCCACGGCTGCGGCTATTGATGTCACCGCTCGGCTCCCTCCTCCTCCCCTGTTGTCGGGTCGGTAGGAGAGAGGAGCGGAGCCTCGCGCATGCGCAGCAGGGTTCCCGGCGTGAAGTCATAAGGCTACACTGCCGGGTTGTCTTACTTGCAATGGCGGCAGCCGCACCCAACAGCTGATCTAAACATAAGCTGCGGTGCCGACATCGCTGGACTCCAGGACAGGTAAGCATCCGATTAATAAAAGCCAGGAGCTGCAGTATGTGTAGCTGCTGGCTTTTAATTTTTGCAGCGGTGGGCGGACCTCCTCTATATAAACCCTAACTGGATGAAATCTTTAGTTTTCTAAAGCCCCGCATAACATAAATAAATGTTATTTTTATGAGGGGTCTTCAAAAATTTTCCCCACTTTTATATTTTTGTTGCAAACAGTGAGGGCGGGAAGAGTTTTGCGGATGGCATTAAAAAGTTGGTAGCGCTGACCGGAGTACAGAGGGCCATCCCCCATCAGAACACAATAACTCAGAGGGGGAGATCGCTGTACTAACATTGGATTGTTAGTACAGCAGCTCTGACCGGAGCTGTCAGTTTTTTTCTAGCAGGTTGAACGAAAAAAAAAACTGATAGTGTGTACTAGGCTTTACATTCTCATCCCTGAGAAACAGAGAGATGACTGTCACCACAGAGCTCTGGGCTGTGATTGCACACAGCCAATCAGCAGATCCTGGCTGTGAATCATGGGCCAGGACTTGATAACAGGCTTCCAATGTGTACATTGCGTGCATGCGTTCATCCTAAACCTGGAAGGAGGCAGCGACGTACATTGCTTGTGTGTCCACAGTACACTGCAGACAGGCAGTCTGCACGTGGTTAAATAAAATACTTGTTTTCACCTTTTTTTCCATTGTTTGTTGATTTCCAATGCTGCTGATCTCCTGCAGCTATTTTGCAGCTACTTCCTTTTTACATGCATTCACTACAGTAATTGCTACAAGGCATTTCTCAGGATGTGCTAACTGATGGTGGCAACAGTGGAGAACTGCATAAAGTGCATCTATGTCTTAACTGCAATAAAGGATTCTTACCTGCCTGTTCACCTTTCTATTGACAATGTATTCTGTCTGATAAAGGTTAATTGGATCCTGTCTAAATTGTCCCTAGTATGTATGAGGCCTTAGATTGTAAGCTCCTTGAGGGTAGGGACTGATGTGAATGTACAATGTATACGTAAAGCGCTGCGTAAATTGATGGCGCTATATAAGTACCTGAAATAAATAAATATGAAACATCGCTTTGCAAACTAGAATAGTACTAGACAGGTCCAGACCGGCAGCGAGCTAGTTAAGTCTAGGGAAACGAGTGGCGGCCTCAGCAGCTGCACAAAGACACGCCCATCGGTCCTTATCAGGTCAATCAATGGCTGCACACAGACACGCCCACCGGTCCTTATCAGGTCAATCAAGGGCTGCGTTCATGGCGAGGGCCCAGGGAGAAAGTACGGCGTCACTTCATGAATCACTCCCGCCACATATGTGTCAGGTGCGAAAAAAAGAACTAGAACAGTGTATGAAATCACCAGTGGCCGTCACTTCACAGGAAACCGTTCACACGCACGACGTGTCAGCCACAAATAGCAGAGCAGTGCCCCATTACTAATAGGTTAAATGGCTAATGGTCACTCAACGCAAAGCATAAATCAGTGGTGTCAAACAACATTCCTGGGTGACACCGTGTTTTTATAAAGAATGATTAGAAGGTTACTGCTCTGAGGACATCGATTAGAGCAGCGGACAGCTGCATTACACAAATGGCCCGGCTTTTATTCAAAATGCGTCCCCTAAATCTTCTTACAGAGGTCACCATGTAAATATGTTATAGAGGAATACAAGGACTGTTATATAGGGATAGGATTAGGGTCATCGAGCATAGATATTATAGAGGAACAAAAATGTTCTATAGGAACAGAACTGACATCAACGTGTATACATACTATAGAGGGATACAAGGAATATTATATAAGATGAGATGAAGGTACCGTGTATACGTATTATAGAGCAGGGGTAGGCAACCTTCGAGAGATGGAGATCTATTGAACAACACTGATGACGTTAAAGATCACCGGGCACAGTGTCCCCCCCCCCCCCCCCAAAAAAAAAGAACTGTAAGACCGACCTTTATTTTTTTTTTACTCAGAACAAAAATAAGTATTACAAGAGAGTGCAGATAATGCAGAGGTCAGGAGTGTGTTGCGCTCAGAATGCAGAGGTCAGGAGTGTGTTGCGCTCAGAATGCAGAGGTCAGGAGTGTGTTACGCTCAGAATGCAGAGGTCAGGAGTGTGTTACGCTCAGAATGCAGAGGTCAGGAGTGTGTTACGCTCAGAATGCAGAGGTCAGGAGTGTGTTACGCTCAGAATGCAGAGGTCAGGAGTGTGTTCCGCTCAGAATGCAGGGGTCAGGAGTGTGTTGCGCTCAGAATGCAGAGGTCAGGAGTGTGTTCCGCTCAGAATGCAGAGGTCAGGAGTGTGTTCCGCTCAGAATGCAGGGGTCAGGAGTGTGTTGCGCTCAGAATGCAGAGGTCAGGAGTGTGTTACGCTCAGAATGCAGGGGTCAGGAGTGTGTTACGCTCAGAATGCAGGGGTCAGGAGTGTGTTACGCTCAGAATGCAGAGGTCAGGAGTGTGTTACGCTCAGAATGCAGAGGTCAGGAGTGTGTTCCGCTCAGAATGCAGGGGTCAGGAGTGTGTTCCGCTCAGAATGCAGAGGTCAGGAGTGTGTTCCGCTCAGAATGCAGAGGTCAGGAGTGTGTTACGCTCAGAATGCAGAGGTCAGGAGTGTGTTACGCTCAGAATGCAGAGGTCAGGAGTGTGTTGCGCTCAGAATGCAGAGGTCAGGAGTGTGTTACGCTCAGAATGCAGAGGTCAGGAGTGTGTTACGCTCAGAATGCAGAGGTCAGGAGTGTGTTACGCTCAGAATGCAGAGGTCAGGAGTGTGTTCCGCTCTGAATGCAGAGGTCAGGAGTGTGTTACGCTCAGAATGCAGAGGTCAGGAGTGTGTTGCGCTCAGAATGCAGAGGTCAGGAGTGTGTTACGCTCAGAATGCAGAGGTCAGGAGTGTGTTACGCTCAGAATGCATAGGTCAGGAGTGTGTTACGCTCAGAATGCAGAGGTCAGGAGTGTGTTACGCTCAGAATGCAGGGGTCAGGAGTGTGTTACGCTCAGAATGCAGAGGTCAGGAGTGTGTTACGCTCAGAATGCAGGGGTCAGGAGTGTGTTACGCTCAGAATGCAGGGGTCAGGAGTGTGTTCCGCTCAGAATGCAGAGGTCAGGAGTGTGTTCCGCTCAGAATGCAGAGGTCAGGAGTGTGTTCCGCTCAGAATGCAGAGGTCAGGAGTGTGTTCCGCTCAGAATGCAGAGGTCAGGAGTGTGTTCCGCTCAGAATGCAGAGGTCAGGAGTGTGTTCCACTCAGAATGCAGAGGTCAGGAGTGTGTTCCGCTCAGAATGCAGAGGTCAGGAGTGTGTTACGCTTAGAATGCAGAGGTCAGGAGTGTGTTACGCTCAGAATGCAGAGGTCAGGAGTGCGTTGGGGTCACAATGAAGGGTCCAGGAGTGTGTTCCGCTCAGAATGCAGAGGTCAGGAGTGTGTTCCGCTCAGAATGCAGAGGTCAGGAGTGTGTTCCGCTCAGAATGCAGAGGTCAGGAGTGTGTTCCGCTCAGAATGCAGAGGTCAGGAGTGTGTTCCACTCAGAATGCAGAGGTCAGGAGTGTGTTCCGCTCAGAATGCAGAGGTCAGGAGTGTGTTACGCTTAGAATGCAGAGGTCAGGAGTGTGTTACGCTCAGAATGCAGGGTTCAGGAGTGCATTGCGGTCAGAATGCAGGGATTGGGGGGGGGGGTCACGTGAAAGGTGGTAGAGGACATTGCTATAGGGGTGACCCTGCCCATAACCGTGTCCTCTCCCCCTTCACATCACCCCCACCCTCCCACACAGTTTTCCCTTCTGCCCCCCCTTCCCCTACAGCAGTCACCCCCCCTCTCCCATAGAATCTGGGACACGTCACAGGTCCCAAATGATTGCCCGGCCAGTCGCGACGCAGCTCGCGCATGCGCAATGGGTGCCCGACTGTGAAGCCACAGCCAGGCGTCCAAAGTTACAATCCCGGATCCGCAGACAGGAGGGGAGAGGAGCAGGGCTTCGTTCCCACGCATCGCTAGATCCCTGGACAGGTAAGTGTCCGATTATTAAAAGTCAGCAGCTGCAGTATTTGTAGCTGATGACTTTTTTTTATTTATTTTAAGCAGAACTCCGCTTTAACATAAAAAGTTTGTTTGGCCAGCTCCACCTCCCACCCTCCTTACTGAGCTGTGCTTCCTCCCGGTCTCCGCTGTTCACTGATCACAGTGGCAGAGGAGGATGGAGGCGGAGAGAGACACTGGGAAATAGATGGTGCGGCGCAGCCGTGGAGGAGGCTGGAAGTGGAGCCAAAGACTGGCACATAGAAGGCGGGTGTCTTCGGCGCAGGAACCTGTTCGTGGTCCACCTGTCACCTGCCGATGGTCGACAGGTGGGCTGCGATCGACGGGTTGCCGACCCCCAATATGGAGATATACAAGGGCTTTATATAGGAATAAGATGAGATCAAGGGATCTTGTTCAGTATACATATTATAGGGAGATAGAAGGACTATTACAGTACCTCACAAAAGAGAGTTCACCTCTCACATTTTTGTAAAATGTTTTATTATATCTTTTCATGTGACAACACTGAAGGAATGACACTTTGCTACAATGTAAAATAGTGAGTGTACAGCTTGTATAACAGTGTAAATTTGCTGTCCCCTCAAAATAACTCAACATACAGCCATTCATGTCTAAACCACTGGCAACAAAAGTGAGTACAGCCCTAAGTGAAAATGTCCAATATGGGCCCAATTAGCCATTTTCCCTCCCCAGTGTCATGTGACTTGGTAATGTTACAAGGTCTCAGGTGTGAATGGTGAGCAGGTGTGTTAAATTTGGTGTTATCGCTCTCACTCACTTATACTATCACTGGAGTTCAACATGGCACCTCATGTCAAAGAACTCTCTGAGAATCTGAAAAAAAGAATTGTTGCTCTACATAAAGATGGCCTAGGCTATAAGATTACAAAGATCCTGATACTGAGCTGCAGCATGTTGGCCAAGACCATACAGCGGTTTAACAGGACAGGGTCCACTCAGAACAGGCCTCGCCATGGTCGAACAAAGAAGTTTCATGCACATGCTTAGCGTCATATCCAGCGTTTGTCTTTGGGAAATAGATGTATGAGTGCTGCCAGCATTGCTGCAGAGGTTGAAGGGGTGGGGGGTCAGCCTGTCAGTGCTCAGACCATACACCGCACACTGCATCAAATTTGTCTGCATGGCTGTTATCCCAGAAGGAAGCCTCTTCTAAAGATGATGCACAAGAAAGCCCGCAAACAGTTTGCTGAAGACAAGCAGACTAAGGACATTACTGGAACGATGTCCTGTGGTCTAGGGAGACCAAGATAAATTTATTTGGTCAAGCGTGTGTGGCGGCAACCAGGTGAGGAGTACAAAGACTTGCCTGTCTTGCCTACAGTCAAGCATGGCGGTGGGAGTGTCATGGTCCGGGGCTGCGTGAGTGCCGCCAGCACTAGGGAGCTACAGTTCATTGAGGGAACCATGAATGCCAACATGTACTGTGACATACTGAAGCAGGGCTTGATCTCCTCTCTTCAGAGACTGGGCCGCAGGGCAGTATTCCAACATGATAACGACCCCAAACACACCTCCAAGACGACCACTGTCTTGCTAAAGAAGCTGAGGGTAAAGGTGATGGACTGGCCAAGCATGTCTCCAGACCTAAACCCTATTGAGCATCTGTGGGGCATCCTCAAACGGAAGGTGGAGGAGCGCAAGGTCTCGAACATCCGCCAGCTCCATGATGTCGTCATGGAGGAGTGGAAGAGGAATCCAGTGGCAACCTGTGAAGCTCTGGTGAACTCCATGCCCAAGAGGGTTAAGGCAATGCTGGAAAATAATGGCGGCCACACAACATATTGACACTTTGGGCCCAACTTGGACATTTTCACTTAGGGGTGTACTCACTTTTGTTGCCAGCGGTTTAGACATTAATGGCTGTGTGTTGAGTTATTTTGAGGGGACAGCAAATTTACACTGTTATACAAGCTGTACACTCACTACTTTACATTGTAGCAAAGTGTCATTTCTTCAGTGTTGTCACATGAAAAGATACAATAAAATATTTACAAAAATGTGAGGGGTGTACTCACTTTTGTGAGATACTGAATAGAGGAAGAAGATTAGATCAAGGAACTCTGTATACATATTATACAGGAATACAAAGACTATTAAAACCCTTTTCCCCAAAAAGTTGGGATGCTGTAAAAAAATCTACATAAAAAACAGAATGCAATGATTTGCAAATATCATAAACCCATATTTCATTCACAATAGAAGATAGAAAACATATCAAATATTTAAAGCGGAGTTTCACCCAAAAATGGTACTTCCGCTTATCCGGTTCCTCGCCTCTTATGGGGCGTACACACGGTCGGACTTTTCATCTACAAAAGTCCAACGGACGCCGACGGACTAAAGCTGGCTGGTAATCCGATCGTGTGTGGGCTTCCCCGGACTTTCAGCGGACTTTTTCAGCCTCAAATCCGACGGACTTTAGATTTGAAACATGCTTCAAATCTTTACGTCGTAACTACGACGGACCCCGAAATCCGCTCGTCTGTGTGCTAGTCCGACGGACAAAAACCCACGCTAGGGCAGCTATTGGCTACTGGCTATCAACTTCCTTATTTTAGTCTGGCGTACGTCATCACGTACGAATCCGTCGGACTTTTGTGTGGTCGTGTGTAGGCAGGTCTGTTCGTTAGAAAGTCTGCCACAAGTCCGCCGCAAGTCCGCCGGAAGTCTGTCGGACAGGCTGTCGGACTTTTGTAGATGAAAAGTCCGACCGTGTGTACGGGGCATTAGGCGTCACATTTGGCACCTTTTAGGGGGGAGCAGATACCTGTCTAATACAGGTAATTGCTCTCACTTCCGGCGATAGATCGTTGCAGAATCTGCTGCGATCTGCACCATGTCTGGCCCCTCCTCCGTCCCCCCCCCCCCCCCGCTGTCTTCTGGGAGACACACAGGTCCCAGAAGACAGCAGAGACCAGTCAGGACGTGCATCGCGACTCGCGCATGAGCAGTAGGGAACCAGCCTGTGAAGTCACTAGGCTTCAGTTCCTGATTCCCTTACTGAAGATGCCAGCGCCTGCACCCGGGAGCCGAGGGACAGGTCGGCTTCAGGTGAGGACATCACGGCCGCCCTGGACAGGTAAGTGTCCATATTTTAAAAGTCAGCAGCTGCAGTATTTGTAGCTGCTGATTTATTTTTTTTTTTCAGTGGAACTCTTAAAAATGAAAAAAATTTGAATTTTAAGAAAAATTAAGGTCATTTTGAAATTGATGGCAGCAACACATCTCAAAAAAGTTGGTACAGGGCCATGTTTTCCACACTATAGCACCCCCCTTCATTTACCAAGACTCTGTAAACATCTGGGAACAGAGGAGACAAGTTGATGGAATGTTGTCCCATTTTTGCCTGATATTGGACTCTAACTGCTCAACAGTCCCGGATCTTCTTTGTCATATTTTTATTTTCAAGATGCGCCAAATATTTTCACTTGGTGAAAAGTCTGGACTGCATGCAGGCCAGTTAAGCACCTGGACTCTTCCACTATGAAGCCATGCTGTCGTTATGCCTTAGATCCCTTTCACACCGAGGGTGTTTTGCAGGCGCTATAGCGTTAAAAATAGCGCCTGCAATCCGCCCTCAAACAGCTGCAGCATTGTCTCCAGTGTGAAAGCCCGAAGCACTGCGCTGGCAGGACAGAAAAAAAAGTCCTGCCAGCAGCTTCTTTGGAGCGGTGAAGGAGCGGTGTGTTTACCGCTCCTCCACCTCTGCTCCCTATTGAAATCAATGGGGCAGCACTGGGATACCGCCGGCAAAACGCCGCTATTGTGGCGCATTGCGGGCGGTTTTAACCCTTTCTCGGCCGCTAGCTGGGGGTAAAAGCGCTCCGCTAGCGGCCGAAATGTGCCGCTAATCCGACGGTAAAACGCTAAAAATAGCGGCGTTTTACCGCCGACGCTATGGGCGGCCCGGTGTGAAAGGGCTCTTAGAGCTGAAGCTCAGCAACAATCAGACCAGGCTTGTATTTTCATCCATTCTCTGTGTACAGCCAGCTTTGTACACTGCCAAAAATCGCTGTCTTTGAACACAGTTTGCCGTGACATCCAAAAATGCAAGCTAAAGCTATATCATGCAAAAAAAAAAGCCATATCTAGACATGATCCAGAGGACCTGCCATCTTCTCTGGGCATAAGCTCATTTAAATGGTCTATTGCAAAGTGGAAAACTTCTGTGGTCAGACGAGCCACGTCCTCCAGATTAAAGAGGGGAGGGGCCTTCTGGCTTGTTATCCTTACTAAGTTTAAAAGCCCTTCATATCTGATGGTATTAAGTTACATTAGTGCGTATGGAATGGGCAGCTTACACATTTGGAAAGGCACCATCAATGTTGAAAAATATATCCAGGTTTTAGAGCAGCATATGTTCCCATCTAGACAATGTCTTTTTCAGGGAAGGCTTGCATATTTCAGCAGGACAACGCTAAACCACCTATTACATCTATGACAACAGTATGGCTTAGTAGTAGAAGAGTCCGGGTGCTTAACCACTTGCCGACCGGCTCACGCGGATATACATCGGCAGAATGGCACGGGTGCGCAAAACCACATACCAGTATGTCACGCCGTCATCGGTGGCTAGCGGGCGCATGCACGCCACGCACCGCAGAAGCGTGCCCCGCGGACTCAATGTCCGCCGGTGGCCTGCAATCGTAGCACGGAGAGGCAGAACGGGGAGATGCTTATGTAAACAAGGCATTTCCCTGTTCTGCCTAGCAACATAACAGATATCTATTGCTCCCAGTGATCGGGAGCAGTGATCTCTGTCATGTTCTAGTGAGCCCATCACCCCTACAGTTAAAACACACTGAGGGAACACACTTAACCCCTTGATCGCCCCCTGTTTAACCCCATTCCCTGCCAGTGACATTTACACAGTAATCAGTGCATTTTTATAGCACCGATTGCTGTATAAATGTCAATGGTCCCAAAATGTCCGCCCCAATGTCGCAGTCACAATAAAAATCACAGATCGCCATTACTAATGAAAAAAATAATAATAAAAATGTCATAAATCTGTTCCCTATTTTGTAGACGCGATAACTTTTGCGCAAACCAATCAATATACGCTTATTGCGATTTTTTGTTACCAAAAATATGTAGAAGAATACATATTTGCTTAAACTGAGGAAGAAATTAGTTGTTTTTTTTGGGGGGGGGGGATATTTATTATAGCAAAAAGTAAAAAATATTGCTTTTTATCAAAATTGTTGCTCTTTTTTTGTTTATAGCGCAAAAAAATTCAAATCGCAGAGGTGATCAAATACCACCAAAAGAAAGCTCTATTTATGGGGAAAAAAGGGATGTCAATTTTGTTTGGGTACAACGTCGCATGACCGTGCAAATGTCAGTTAAAATGGCGCAGAGCCGTATCGCAAAAAAAGGGCCTGGTCTTTAAGGGGGTAAATCCTTCTGGAGCTAAAGTGGTTAACTAGCCTGCCTGCGGTCCAGACCTCCACCAATTGAGAATATTTGGAACATCTTGAAAAGAATAATACGACAAAAAAGACCCAGAACTGTTGAGCAGTTCCTATAATCAGACAAGAATGGGACAACATTCCTCTCCCAAAACTTCAGCAACTGGTTTCCTCAGTTCCCAGACATTTACAGTGTGTTAAGCTGCGTACACATGAGCGGAATGTCCGACAGAAAAAGTCAGACGGAATCTTTTCATCGTCTATTCCGATCGTGTGTATGCCTCATCGGACTTTTTTTTCGAAAATTCTGACAGGCCTATAAATGGAACATGTTCTAAATATTTCCGGTGGAACCAATTCCTATCGGAAAAACCGCTCGTCTGTATGCTGTTCAGACGGACCAAAAACGACGAATGCTCCAAAGCATATACGAGACGGAAGCTTTTGGCTATTGAACTTCCTTTTTCTAGTCCCGTCGTACGTGCCGTACCTCACCGCATTCTGAACGGTCGGACTTTGGTTTGACCGTGTGTAGGCAAGACCGCTTGAATGGAATTCCGTCAGAGAAACCTTCAGAGTATATTCTGACGGCAAAACCGGTCGTGTGTACGCGGCATAAAAAGAAGAAAGGAGCTACACCATGGTAGACATGGCCCTATATCAACTTTTTTGAGACACGTTGCTGCCAACAATTTCAAAATGAGCTTATTTTTTTTCTTATTATGGTACATTTTCTCAGTTTAAACATTTAATGTTTTTTTTCTATTGTGAATAAAATATGGGTTTATTAAATGTAAAAATTGCATTTTTTAATGTAGATTTTACACAATGTCCCACCTTTTTTAGAATTTGGGTTGTAGGAATAGGGTCATTGTGCATACATAATATACAGGAACATAAGTGTTCTATAGGAATAAGGTCATTCCGCATACATATTATACAGTAACAAAAGTGTTATACAGGAATACGGTCACTATACATACATATTATAGAGGTTATAAGTGCTATATAGGAATAAGTTGTAGAGGAATAAAAGCGCTTTATAGTAATAAGGTCACCATGTATTCATATTGTAGACTCGTAGAGGAATGCAAAGTCTAGTATAAAGGAATAGAACTAAGGGCATTGAGCATGCATACATGTTGTAAAAGAATACAAATGTTATATAGGAATAGGACTAAGCTTACATATTATAGAGAAATACAGGTGTTCTTTAGGTATAAGGTTTTCACTTTCACTCAACGCAAATAAGAGTGGTAAATGATCTTATGTGTTACAGGCGTCCTATGGAATATTTGTTGGCACCTTTGGGCTATGTCGATGAACTTGCCTTTGACATCAGCTTGAGATGGTTTTTAAAATCATTCAGAATTAATTGACAGGTGAATTTTACCTGCAGTTGGCCTCTTTTGACCTGCTAAGAGCGGCTTTTGCATTCTTATAGGCTTGTATGTAATTGAAGCAGTTCTGATGCAAATAAAAGTCCTTTGAAACAGGCCCTTAAGCCTTGTACACACGATTGGATTGGAAACCCCAGACTTTTGTCCGAAGGCGTGTGCCTGGATTTTGTCTTGCATACAAACACGAACGTAGTGATGTACTACGTGGTTTTTTCAGCTCTTTAGCGCCACGCTTTGGGCTCCTTCTATTTTCGTGTTAGTAGAAGTTTGGCGAGTGTTGATTCGCACTTTTCATTTTGCGCTTTTCATTTCATGCTTTTCAGTTTGTTTCCTAAAGGCCGTTCATCAATCAGACATGTTGCGGAATTGGAGGAGATAACGTGTTATGTATTATTGGCCTTGGAGTTATTTGTTTGACCCAAGTCCAGTCCAGGAACAGAAGTTCTTGGACCAAAAATTGGTTACTTTATTAATCGTGACCAATTACGTCATATGCCTTTGCTGCAGGAGCTCCAGGAGAATAATCCGGATGATTTTCGGAATTATCTTCGGATGATGGACCCCTGCTTTTACCAAGCACTGTTGACCCCCCTATATTAAGATGCAGGACACATGCATAAGGATTTCATTTTATTTTTTGGTTGAATAATGATTTGATTTGTTATATTTTCTATATTTTTGGATGCATAGAATGCACTTTTTGGTTAAGTTCTATTGGCAGATAGCATGTCTAATTTTATTTGTTTTCTTTTTTTAATGCACAATAAAAAAATTATGGAGAATAATACTTGGCTATGTGTTTTACTTCAAATGATAGTTTGGGAGTCGGCAGTTACATTTAAAAACATACAATGTAAAATTGACAAGGGACACCAACATAGTTGTATCTTTGATCTTAAAAACTACGGGATAATGGTGTTGTGGTAACCTACCCCCTCCCCCCCAAAAAATGCATAATATTATTCTTGATATCACTAGAAAAAAAAAAAAGCCTTTGAAAATTTGTTTGCAATAACTCCATCAGTATCACCAGCAAAGCAGCTTCATTATTATCCCATTAAAGAAGAAGAGAATGTGCGCTGCATTGCGAGATTTCATAATTTGCCGCGTCACAAATGTTAATTCTCCACTATGAATGCTAGTTCTTCTGGCTCATCCTTGCTTCCGAGCATTTGTGTTTGTACTTTAGACTTTTGTCCGACTGACTTGTGTACATACACTCGGAAAATACGACAACAGACATTTGTCCGTGGAAAATTTGAAAGCCTGCAATTCAGCATTTGTCCGCGGAAAATCCGACAACAATTGTCCGATGGAGCGTACAAATGGTCGGATTTTCCGCCAACAGCCTGTCATCACACAATTCCGGTCGGAAAATCCGATCGTGTGTACGAGGCTTTAGACAAGTCCTACACAAGCGTTTTCAGATGGGAAAGTAATCAGACAGATTAAAAAAGCTTATCTTATAGCTATTGTTCTCCCTGATAAAAGCCAGCACCAGGACTGTCCGCTGCCTGTGAGGCCATGTCCCCCTTTCTATTCCACAACCCGACAAGCAACACTCGTATGTATGCTAAGCATTCCTCATTTAAGCTGGCCATAGATGGGTCAAAATTTGGCTGGTTTAGCAGGGCCTGGGACGAATTTCAATCCATCTATCGGCAGGCTGGTTGTACAGAAGTCGATCTCTCTTGACAACCAGCTTGCTGGAAATTTTTCACTCGATCAGTGCCACCGGCTATAGCCAGTGGTGCAGATCAGTGTGTTTTGAAGTCCTCCCCGCTGTCAGAATACAATAGCTCAGCAGGAGGATTCCCCTATCAATCGATTCATTTTCTGTTGTCCAACTCACTGTTTGAATGAAAGAAAATGAATCATGTATGGCATGCCTTAGAGCTGAAGCTCAGCAACAATTAGAGCAGGCTTTTATTTTCATTCATTCTCTGTCTAGAGCCAGCTTTGTCCACTTATCCAGCTGTGTACCATATTGATAATGCCAAGAGCACAACTTCTGCCTAAACTGCAATGAACTACCACCATGTTGTCCATACATATGTAAAGAAAGGTCAAGTTTGGTGGGCATCTACTCGGATTTCTAATGCAGGCCATACATGGGTCGAATATCGAACAATTTGTAGATGAAAAATTTGTGCATTTTGTAATTCGATGGTGCCACCATTGATTTCAGGATGCGACCAACCAAGCCTTCAATTTCACCTCATGTTGTGGCCGGGTTAGCTTCTTTTCTTTCCAGGTCACAGCTCATGTGCATTTATTTTTAAATTATATTTCTCGCATGATTCTCACATCATTGAGTAGAAATTGGTTTGTTTTTCAAAACATTTCCAACATGCCGATCACTCAAATTCGATGGCCACATGAAAATCGGCCGTTGCTGCGGCCCCACTAATGGTTGAAAATCGAACGATTATTTAAAGGTGTGATATGGCCGGCCTAAGGCTGCATTCATACATAGGCATTTTGAATCTTGGGCAGAATCGCCATGATTCTCCCTGCAATTTTGAAACACTCTGCTAAAATGACAAATCGCTTAACTCGAATTTTAGATGCCATTAATTTTGACATCACGTAATAACGCTGTGCGGTTCTGCCATGATTGTCGCAAGATAAATTGTGCTGCAATGGCGCCAAACCACATTGCGTGAAGCTTGCTGCCCAAAAAAAGGATCAGGAGCTTATTTTAAGCGACAAGCTTCACGCCATGCGGTTTGCCAACCACTCCGCATTTTTAAGTGCCATTAAAATGAATGGCATCTGAAATTAGCGTTGTGCGATTTGTCATTTTAGCAGAGCGTTCTAAAATCGCGGGCAGAATCGCGGCGATTCTGCCCACGATTCAAAATGCCTAGGTGTGAAAGTAGCCTAAAATTTTGCATAAGAGATACAGTAATTTGATGGGTTTGTTGTCAAATGTATATAGCTTTTGTATAATCTCTGTTATCGTTCCCTGAATAGGGTTGGCCAGCACCCATCTTGACTGTTCATATAACTGGCATTACATTACAATCTCTTTAGGCACGGACAACTTAAACTATGGGGTTGATTTACTAAAGGCAAATCCACTTTGCACTACAAGCGCACTGAAAGTGCACTTGAAAGTGCAGTCGCTGTAGATCTGAGGGGAAGATCTTATATGAGGGGAAGCTCTGCTGATTTTATCATCCAATCATGTGTAAGCTAAAATGCTTTTTTTAAAAATTTTCCTTGCATGTCCCCCTCAGATCTACAGCGACTGCACTTCCAAGTGCATTTGTAGTGCAAAGTGGATTTGCCTTTAGTAAATAACCCCCTATATGTCTGTATAATCTCTTATTTTTTGGCTTTATATTTTTTTTTTGTATTCTCCCACACATTTTTTAAACGCTTGGTGCTACCACTAATCTTGGGCTGTTAAAGACTGATGTAGATTTGCTGCAGTTCATAAATGTTCTCGTTTTAATTACATTTGTTGATGAAAGGTGGATAATTATACTAGATGGCTGCTGGATATATAGGCACAATCTGGGTGCTAAAAGATTGTTCTTATGTATGGATGTTGTACAAACATGCATGACTGCTTTGTGCGAACGTGCATGTTTGTGACTATGCAACAGTGAGAGTGAGGGAAGGGCACTCAGCTGTCATTTTGGGGGAAACTGTACCAACAGTTCTGCACTTACTGTAAATGATGCAAATATCAAACGAGTTGCAATTTTCAAGTATAAAAAAAGTAAAACATTGGTGTGAACAGCTCATGTGTGACTCTGCCATTAGGCACACATAAGCATCTGGATCAGAGAATAGCTGATAATGATTATGAGGCCATGACAGGTCTGTGAGGCCAGAGACTTCATGTAGAGTTTTCTATTGTGAGATAGGAAGAAATCCTTTGTTATGCCAGTGCCACATGAACGCATCAGCTTAGGAAGATCATGCTGGGTCCTGGCGATGTAAATAGCGATGGGCAGATGTCTCCCTTCCCATTGTTCTCAAAGGCATCCGTCAGTGTGTAGCCAGCATTAGAATGCACGTGTGATAAAGTGCATATATACACACACACCTTTGTTTTGTGCTCATTTCATGCCTATCTTCAGATGATCTCATGAAATCACACAATGGAAACTTTCACAAATGGAAACTTTCTGTTTAGTTTGAGCCTTCAAAAGACCAAAAGTGTATTTTCTTCAATGTAAAATACAAAGTAGAGCACAAATCTGCACATTAAAATGAAACAGACGTGGCTCATGTAGTAAAATCCTATAATAGTTTCTAAAAGGAATAAGGCCTCCAGCCTTGGAAAGCAGCAACTGCAATCTTATTGGTCACCATGGGCCTTGCTTTCACGTTGGTTTGCATTTTTTAATAAAAGCAAAATCCCCTGTGAGTTCTGCTTGCAAAGATCACCGGCAAATTAAAGGCCAATGCATAAGGGCGTAAAGCTGCATTTTTACATCTTCCATTTGCGAGTGAAATGAATACCGATCATGGTTGACCCTTAGTGGCGAACGCAGTCTCCAAATACACATGCAGAGCAGGTCGGCACTGAAGTACATTTCAGAGACATGGCGTATAAAGAAATGTCTCTCTGCATCTCCTGAAGCCATCATACAATCAGCTCAAGCATGTCAGTGCTATTGACTTAGGGCTGGTATCAAGCTGCACCTGTGTGTGCTCGAGTCCTTCCATTCACAGACAGTGTGCCCAATGATCCACACCACAATCTAGGAAAAAATTGTGTTTCATTTCGTCTTACCTAGAAATGGGAATGAGTGAAAGTAATGCCACGTACACACAAATTTGCACTCATTTGTGAAGTGGTTTAATAGTAACCAAGACTATTGTGACTATTGATGGACATGGCAACAATGCTCAGGTAGGCCGTGGTGTTTAAACCATGCTCAATTGGTACTAAAGGGCCCGAAGTGTGCCAAGAAAATATCCTCCACACCATTATACCACCAGCCTGAACCGTTGATACAAGACAGGATGGATCCATGCTTTCATGTTGTTTACGCCAAATTCTGAACCTACCATCTGAATGTCGCAGCTGAAATCGAGACTCATCAGACCAGGCAACGTTTTCCAATCTTCTATTGTCCAATTTTGGTGAACCTGTGCAAATTGTAGCCTCAGTTTTCTGTTCTTAGCTGACAAAAGTGTCACCCAGAGTGGTCTTCTCCTGCTGTAGTCCATCTACTTCAAGGTTCGATGTGTTGTGCATTCAGAGATGGTATTCAGCATACCTTGGTTGTAACGAGTGGTTATTTGAGTTACTGTTGCCTTTCTATCATCTCAAACAAGTCTGCCCATTCTCCCCTGACCTCTAACATCAACAAGCCTTTTTCATCCACACAACTGCTGCTCACTGGATATTTTCTCTTTTTCGGACCATTCTGTGTAAACCTCAGAGATGGTTGTGCGTACAAATCCCAATAGATCAACAGTTTTTGAAAAACTCAGACCAGCCCGTCTGACACCAACCATGCCACGTTCAAAGTCACTTAAATCTGCGTTCTTCCCCATTCTGATGCTCAGTTTGAACTTCAGCAAGTCTTCGCCACGTCTAAATGCATTGAGTTGCTGCCATGTGATTGGCTGATTAGCAATTTGTGTTACCATGCATTTAAACATGTGTACCTAATAAAGTGGCCAGTGAGTGTATTTAGCTGATTTAAACTGAAAGTTCAGTTGGGCTTTACTACACTGCTATCCTCTCCCCACCATCTACATAGTATCTAAAATGGGTATTCCAAAATCCCTCTTATTTAGAGATTATGAACATTTTCCAGAAGGAAAACTTACATCAACTCAACCTTCCTTAGGATGTCTACTGTATTTAAAGATGCAAAACAAGCTCTTATGACCTTGCACCAGGTCGCTATGGTGACTAGAAGTTGGGTCCTGGCACCTGGGCGGGCTGCCCCAGAATGCTTCCACACACCCCCTGCTATGTATCACAGGCTCCTGTTGCCCATCTGCAGTCCCGGGACCGGCATAGCAGGTTCCGCCAGTAAAAGGGAGGAAGGAGAACGGACACAAGTCCGTTGTCCTCCTCTTCTTGTTGCTGACTCGGAAGTGACGTGTATGACGTCAAGGCCAGGAAAGAATGTATTGCAGTGTGATGTGCATTGCATTACCTTCAATGGAGTACAGGGGAGGCATCTAGAGTATTGAGACCTTGCATGTCTCATTAAAGAGAACCTGTCAGCAAAAAAATCATCACAAGTGATGTAAAAAAAAAAGAATAGTGAAAAAAAAAAATAGAATTATAAAAAATTTAAAAGTAAAGAAATCCAGCGCTTAAATGTTCATAAAAACAAAGCAAACATCCATCAATTTAACCGCTTGCCTACAGGGCACTTACACCCCCTTACTGCCCAGGCCATTTTTCAGCTTTCAGCGCTGTCGCACTTTGAATGACAATTGCGCGGTTGTGCTACACTGTACCCAAACAAATTTTTTATCACTTTTTTTTTTACTTAGTTTCTGTCTGTAAATTTTGTAAAAAGTAATTTTTCTCCTTCACTGATGTGCGCTGATGAGGCGGCACTGATGGGCACTGATAGGCTGAACTGGTGGGCATTGATGGGGTGGCACTTATGGTCACTGATGAGGCGGCACTTATGGGCATTGATTAGGTGGCACTGATATGCTGCACTTATGGGCACTGATATGTGGCACTGATAGGTGGCACTGATGGGCACTGTTAGGTGGCACGGATAGGCAGTACTGATGGGCACTGATGGGCGACACTGATGGGCATTGATCAACTGCAGTGATGGGCATTGATGGGCAGCACTGATAGCCAGTACTGACTGGCATCGCTAATGGGCACTGATTGGTGGCATTGGTGGCACTTGTGGGAAGTGGTGGGCACGGATTGCTGGCACTGGTGGGTGACACTGTTGGCACCATGTTGTAATCAGGGCACTGATTACATGTGTAGAAGTCCCACTGTGTGGAGATGCCGCTGACTGGCTCTCCTCGCCACACACTCTGTCAGTGTGAGGCGAGGAGCGCCGATTACAGGCATCTCCGTGTTTTCATGTGACCAGCTGTGATTGGACACAGCCGGTCACATGGTTAAAGAGCTGCGGACGTGGCTCTTTACAGAGATCGGGGTCGCGCTGTGTCCTAGCAACATGGCGTGGCCGCCGCGTTGCGAGCGCCCGAGAGAGGCCGTTCTGGGATGCCGTCTCTCCGCCCCGCCATTTGACGGTGGGCGGGCGGCAAGCAGCTAGAGAGGCACCCGATAGGTGAATGAACCTTGACTAAAAAGATGAACAGTGATCTTCCACCAACACCACAGTAAGCCAAGCCTCTTACCCTTACAACTGGACCACTAGATTATAGGTGGTCAAAATGCCCAAACATCAATACCACGGACTGCTCCAACATGGATCCAGGCATCACTCCTCATGTTGAAAGGTGTAAAAACAAAATCACTTCATGGTGTAGTATATCAAAACTGATTGAATTTATTAAAACCACATCTATATACTCACACAGCAGTGTCATATGAAAAGTTCCTGATGGTTTCAAACTGACAAGATGGCCATGGTCCTCATGCACAGGGACGCCACGCGTCCAAATACTCCACCCAAAGTTACACCCAAACGCATAAAATCTCCCCCCCCCCAAAAAAAATTTAGGCCCCCTCCATCCCCACATATATGCATGTACAAATGCAACTGCACACTTTGGGGCGCCTACAGCTGAAATATTCAATTGCAATACACGTTACATATCATCGCATACGCAGGAATGAGAGCAATAATTCTAGCACCAGACCTCCTTCGTAACGCTAAATAAAGCTTTGTTAATTAATAAAAAAAATGTCTCCTAACTTTTTTAGGTGGCTCCCAGATTCAAAGGGGAATGAAAAAAATTGCTTTTGCCTGTATTTATCTAATGCCTCTCGAATGACGATTTTATTTGTTATTCTTTTTTTCAGATCCCGAAATCTTTCCTGATGATAAATATATAGAAAACTGTTGAAATCCTAGGTATATGTATGAACAGCATTACATTGACGTGCATAGTGCTGATTTAATAAACATGCTCTCAGTTCATTTGTTTCCTCTAATGGACAGTTGATTGTACTAAGCATATTTCCTGAAACCTACTATAGCATAGATTAATACTCCACAGCCTGATGAAAAATGGGTGAAAAAAAACCACTAAGAGCAACTATATGGTTAATTCAGTGTTGTCAGAGGGAGTATGAGAACATTACCCTACCATACATTCCAGGCCTCTCTGGCAGAAAAAAGGGTTGTAGGACAGATGAACAATCACGGGGAATATTCAGCATGCTAGCAGAGTAGATGCAGCGTAACAGGCTATGATTGAACGGAAATAGTCTGCCATCTGTCCTGAAAGAGGCGTTTTCGTAGCTTGTTGTTGCAAAGCTGTTCCCAGCCAGGGGAATGCATGTTGTTAAAAGCCTGGATAAGTTCCGAGACGTGTGCGGGAAAAGGCTGAGATCCCACAACAAGAGCTGTAAAGATCTGCTGCCACTTCTCTGTGCGTAATACGCAAATTCTTTTCAACTTTCAGAACTTTAGACCAGTGGTGGTTAGTGTGGACAGCAATTCCAAATGTCACAAAACAAAATATAAACAAGGGTTTTGTAACAAAAAAGGCAGAGGTATGCTTGTCTGTTGCTCATTCTTTCCAAGGACAAACCAAGAAATGAACGCCTATTTATTAGATGTACCCCATTTCTGAATGTCATTTATTAGAGTTGCCATAATGGGAGGGTGGTATGAAGCATACGAAAAGTAAAGTTGGCCATGGTTTGTTTTTCCGTTAGTCAGCAGGTTGAATGAAACAAAATGAACAGATCCTTCCATCCACACAAGTGAGGTAGATGGAAAAATACCGCTGCTGGGACATTGTATTCTGACAGCGGGACTCTCCACGAGTCGAGGAAAGATTTCCAACATTCTCGTTCAACAGAAGATGATAACGACTGACTTTTGTCAAGTAGGGGTGGCCACACATGGATCAAAATTTTGGCTGGTCCCTGCAAAACCAGCCACATTTCAATCCATCTATAGCCAGCTTAACATGGAGTAAGTGTCCAGCAATTCAGCAGGACAGTGTCTTAGAAAGTGTAATATTTTGGCAGGTTTGCCATTTCAGAGTTGTCTACCACCTACATTTCCCTCCAGTTTCCTCATGTCAGCAACTCAGACATCATTCTTTAAACTATAGCCATGGCTAATCGGCTAAATTCAATGTATAGCTTGCCAAGTTCAGAACTGTGTGCCTACCCAGGTTCCACATTGACTTTACCAACCATCAGTCCAAAGCAAGTGATGGAAAACTTTATAAACCACCAGGCCTGCATTGACAGGTGTAAGCTACTACATATTTATGGGTGCTGAAGGCTACAACGTAGAAAAACCTAAGAGAAAAAGCTTGAAGAAGGTTCACCCATTGCCCACCCAAAACCCCAAGCCCTACCTTACAGCTGCCTCTGAGGACATGTGGTGGTGGGTAATGACCAGATTTGCTTCCTCCCACCAAATATTGGAATTCCATGTAAAAAAACAATGCTTGACCTTTAGCACTTTTCCTCTCAATTCCTCAAGAGGTATACCCAATATGTATGTTCTACTTCTACAGAAACTGACATTTTCCATGTTATTTTTCATGCACACCATTCAAACCATGGCATGCCAAGGCAAAAACAATTTAACGGTGATCTCAATATTTTAAGAGGATACTTGTGATAAGGTTAATGGTGTCAATACCTTTTGAGTCACTGGCACAGAACAAATACATGCCAAGTATTTGATGCAATCCAGTGATTTAAGCCGGCCATACATGGATGGAAATTCAGCCGGATCAGCAGGGACCCGGCGAGATTTGATCAATGTATGGGCAGGCTGATTGTACCCAAGCCGATCCATCGAAAAACAAACATGGAAAGGTATTATCGAATATACTGCCTGAAGTTTAGCTTTAACCTCATTCGATAAGCATCACAAGGAATTAAGTCCAGAAAAACCACTGCAACCAACCAGAATTTACTTAACAACTGTACAAGACTATTATGATACTATAAATAGGAGTTGCATGCCCATTCCAAGCATCTGCTTTTACATTAGGTAGAATCCTTCTTTAATTTTATAGACAACAAGATCATACACAAATTAGGGACCTAATGTCTTTTGCACTTACCAAGTCTGGTGTTTAAAGCCGATATCTAGCACTCAGTCCACTAAACTTCTTCTGGTTCAAAACAATTTCATACCATCACCCTATAGAGGAAATTAAACAGTAGAAATCAAACATCTAGTTAACATTTTCAGAAAATTATTATGAATTACTATGACTGGCCATAAAAAACCTGATTTTACATTTGAATGAGGATTGGGCAATTCATATGAACCCGAGGAAGTGCGCTTTTGACAATAAATGCAGAGATACTTTCCAGTCTCTATAAACTTGCCAATCTCCCTCTCATTACCACGGGTGCTCCTTTTCAGTCATTTGGGTGAGTTCCTGGGGAACCAGTGGTTACTCTCAGTCCTACAGATGACTTGCAGATATTTTCCCATCCATCATACTTGTAGAGATAACTATACGCCTATGGCTAGTCATAGTAACTAAAGTCTAGTACACACTGCTATTTTTTTTTTTCACTCAACGCAGCAGGCTGATTGGAAAAAAAAAGCTTAGGTTGGAGCCATTGTACTAACAATCTGACATTAGTACAGTGCCCCCCCCCCCGCTGCGCTATTGTGTTCTGACAGTGGGGACGTCCTAATATGTCCAACTGATTGTTTTCCCCATTAATAGCTAGCATTAGAGATTAGCTATAGGGTTAGAATAGTGAATAACAGTTCCCACAGAAGACAGGTTTCCTCCAGGTACTCCGGTTTCCTCCCACACTTCAAAGACATGCTGGTAGGTTGATTGTCTCCTGTCTAAATTGTCCCTAGTATGCGTATATATGAATGGGAGTTAGGGACCTTAGATTGTAAGCTCCTTGAGGGCAGGGACTGATGTGAATGTGTAAGTGTAATGTATATAGCGCTGTGTAAACTGACAGCGCCATGTAAGTACTTGTAGTAATAATATTAATAGCCAAATGTCGTTTTGTGATCATGCTGTTGTGTGATCGAGGATTGCCAGTGCTGGTCAATGTCTTCTCTTGCTCTTTGTAAGTTGAGGAGCAGTTATAAGGCCCTTCACAGTGACACTGGCAACACACTATATGCGTGTGTTGCCATTAATTGTTAATTGAACCCAGTACGCATGCAGTATACAGTGCATTTGCACTAGAGCGTACCACAAAGCAAATGCTCTGCGTGTTGTGGTTCAATTTGTTTAAAAAAAAAATAATAATAGAGAAGGAACTTCAAAATGAATGATCTGCCTAATGCAACACGCATCAAACTCGTGCATTGAAGCGCACTGCGTTGTGGTAAGAATGGACCTTTTTGAAAGCATGCAAGGGTAGCAAAACCAAGGAATCGCCCATGTAGGAAATCTTTAAGCATCTGGGAGACACCACAACAAGATTAATCTCAGATGTACTAGATAGAACACAGAGATAAACTTGTGAAAGGGCCTTTAATTAACAATCTCATTCCAGTCTGTAGGAGCCATGAACATTAGAGCATTAGCACAAAGCAACTGATTTGTTGTATAGTAAGACAGTGAAATCTGATCAACACAATTGGCGATTAAAAATCTTAAGAGTTCAAGCTTGTATTGAATACCTGTTGCGGTTAAAAAAAAAAAAAAAAAAAAACACAGGAAATGTAGGCTGTAGCTCTGAAAACTGGCCATGTTGCTATGCTTTTTTTCAACACGGGGGCTTTTTCAACACTGGAAATAGACAGGACTTATTTTGCCAAATTAGCCTTTCAATGCCTCCTATGGCATAACAGCTTTTAGAAGATCCATCATTATTTTTTAACTGTTCTAGGCCTCGTGGGACAAAGTACATGTAGTACTTTGACCCATGTTCCTAGGTGCTTTCTAACCCTAGCTATGAGGTCCAAACTTCAGTCCCTCTGCTGTGGGCCATTTCAAAAACAGCTAGGAAGGAGAAAGACACTTTTTAAGGACAGTGTGTCCCAGCTCTGAGCACTTTCCTGGACAAGCATTGACAACATCAGTGCTAAAAAATATGCAGTCACTGTGCTAATGCAACTGGCTGGGAAGGAGTTAACATCAGTGGCAATCAAAGGGTTAAATGTGTTCCTAGCAAGTGCTTGTGTACTGTCAGGGAGGTGCTTTTACTAAGGAAGGGCACAGATCCATGTCCCTGCTTTGCAGGAACATAGGATCAATGCCTTCCCTACTGACAGAACGGTGATCTGCCTTGTTTACATAGGAGCAGGTGTACGGAGCAATCATGGGTGCCGGTGGACATTGAGTCTGCAGTACACACAGCGGGAGTGAGTCGCCGGCAGCGCGCATCAGACTCAAAAGTGTTGGATCACGTACTAGGTACGTGATTCGGCGCAGCTGTGCCACCGTATATCTAAATTATACAGTCGGCAAGTGGTTAAATATACTTTTTAAAGTGTTTTATTATATCTGTTTGATAAGTACAAAAAATGCCCGTTGATCCTTCCAATAATCCTGACAGCTGATAACTTTCTGTGCTCTCTGCTTTTGTTGCATTTTTTTAAGTCACATTGTTTTTGTATATTTCGGAGTACCGTGGAATCTTTCCCCTCTTTATCGTAGACTTGAGGGGATGTTTTTGTAGTTTCTGTCTGTATGGTGAGTGACTGTTGTCACCATAGGACAAGAACTGTGTTAGTGGGAGGATCACCAGGTGCTCCTGGATTTAGCTATGCTTTAATGGTTTTGCAATGGGGCCCTATAATATAATGGGGGTTATTTACGAAAGGCAAATTCACTTTGCACTGCAAGTGCACTGAAAGTGCAGTCGCTCTAAATCTTATGCCGTGTACACACGACCGGACGTTCCGGCAGAAAAGGTCAGACGGAATCATTCCATCGGTCATTCCGATTGTGTGTGGGTTTCATCTGACTTTTTCTTTCGAAAATTCTGACGGACCTAGAAATAGAACATGTTTCAAATCTTTCCGACGGAATCTGTTCCTATCAGGAAAGCCGTTCATCTGTATGCTAGTCCGACGGACCAAAAACGACGCAAGGGCAGCTATTGGTTACTGGCTATTGAACTTCCTTTTTCTGGTCCCGTTGTACATCATCGCATTCTAAACGATCGGACTTTGGTGTGATCGCGTGTAGGCAAGTCCGTTTCAGTGGAACTCCGTCGGAACTCTGTCGAAAAAACCGTCAGAGTTTATTTTGCCGGAAAGTCCGGTCGTGTGTACGCGGCATAAGGGGTAGATCTGAAATGAGGGGAAGCTCTGCTGATTTTATCATCCAACCATGTGCAATCTAAAATGCTGTTTTTTATTTTCCTTGCATGTCCCCCTCGGATCTACAGCGAGTTTACTCCAAGTGCACTTGCAGTGCAAAGTGGATTTTCCTTTAGTAAATAACCCCCATAGTCATGCACCTGCATGAACGGATACGACAAATGGGCCATGTTGGGCTGCAGTAATAAGCCAATGAACTGATCACTAAAAGTGGTTGTGATTTTACGATGAGTGTTTTTTTCACCATGTAACTACAGCATCTATACATAGTTGACACACATAATGGCCTGTACACACGATCTGAAAATCGGATGAAAAAAAAAAAAAAACTTTGGAAGCGAGCGTACGATAGTTGGATCATCAGTACAGAGCTTTAGAAAGCTGATAATGACAGCTCATTCGTTATTATCCAATCAGACAAACACGAAAATGTTTCTTGTATGACACCAGATCGTGCGATTTTCGTTTAATCGGTACAGTTGTCGTCCGAAAATACAATAGAAATACACTACAACACATGACATCACTTCCGATTTTTTATTCTGTCGTACGAGAAGTTTCGTAACTTTAGTAACCTCTCCATTTTCGAAATGCAACTAGCATACAAAAGAAAAAAATGGATGATCTGTCGTCCGATTTTCAGATCGTGTGTACGGGCCATTATTGGGAACCTTTACAGACACATATTTCATCAATGGCCCATTAAAGCGGTTGTATACCCCTTACCTATGGGTAAAATGAAAATCTCCTAAACCTGTACGGTTTAGGAGATATTCACCTTGCATGCAACCACTGACGTCAACGGTGCATGCGCAGTTCGAAGGTCCGGCAAATCATGCAGGAACTTGCCAGAACGGAGGGCTCCTGCGTGCATTCATGACGTCATCGTGGCTCCGGCCACTCACAGCACCGGAGCAGCGAACCCAGAAGAATCGACGAGGCAAAATGTCAGCTCCCTCTGTGGTGACCGGGAGACGGTGCAGGGGCTTCGTTCTAATGTAAGTATTCCATAATGAGCTAGTATGCGGTGCATACTAGCTCATTATGCCTTTGCCTTATAGGTTTTTTTTTTTCTGGGTATACAACCGCTTTAATTACTATGCATGTGCATAGAGGTGCATTTCTTTGTAGCGTTAGGCAGATGCGTTATCTTGTGTCACTATGTGTACCTTTATAGGTTATCATGCGTTTTGACGCATTTTTGATTTTGGGGTGGATAGGGTTAACAGTCATTGACCAAGGCTTGTTAATACCGGTTGCCAATGCAAACCACGTTTTAAGCTTTTTCATGTGCTGCCAGTGATTTCTATGGGTCTCTCAATGCATAAAATACACAGAAAAGAAGGTCACATTTTTGAAAATGCATTGCAACGAGATGCGAACAGGCACGATTTTTATTATGGAGGAGTTGGACACGTGTTTTAGCGCACTGCATCATGTGCGTTAAAATGCAACAGCGTAAATGTGTTCTCAATCCTCTAAAAAGTCCCAGCCTGCTCCACACAAACAAACTATAATAAGCATCCAGCCAAGCATGTGGAAAAAGATGTCTCCCTCACACCAGGCACAGAGATGTGGTTAGCAATGGGTTGCAGGCAGCTCGCTCACAGCACAATACGTGCAGCGGAAAAGCGAACGCAACTGAAGTATAAGCTGTGTCATAACCGCTGCTCCCCGCTATGTGTCTGTGATTGGGAGGTCTGCCCAGCCTCCTGCCTTTTAACCTCTCATGTTCAGGAACTTACTCAACCTGTCTATTGCCTCTGCATTCAGCTCAATTGTGACAGCAGGCCTCTATGGCGATCCATTTCACCCTCTTCCATGAAGAACAGTGTGCTAGCTATTACAGGAATCCATTGCTAGACAAATGATGATGCCTGCCATTATAATCAAGCATTGCAACTGTTAACAGAAACCCGTCTGCTACTTTACTTATCTGCTGACTGTAATCCCCAGCACAACAAGGAAACTAACCAGTCATTTCCATTCTCTTTTCACAGGAAATATTCCTAGGGTTAATAAGCTAAGGCTAAGGAAACGTCAGGCCTTTGTTTGCTATTAAGGAATCCATAGACACCAGGCTATCCACAAGGCAAGCTAGGCATTAGCCTAGGGCCTGGTGATGTCCAAGGGACCCAGTTACAACCTTCCTGCTCCTGCACTAAACCAGGCAGATAGCACCGGTAGTCACAGATGTGTACCTACCACCACCCCCTGCACTTGGAGGGAGATGGTGTCTGATGTAGCAAGTTACAATAGTACAGCCAGAATGGATTCTCTGTAGTTACTGCAGTCTTTATCAATGCCAAGAAAAGAAATGGCGGAAGGCAAAGCTGCTACTTTATCTATCAGTGGATGGCCCTGCCTGATCAACAAACGTCAATCAACTTATTTCAGAGGAGCTGGATTGAAAATTATTATCCAATCATGTGCAAACTAAAATGCGTTTTTTTATTTTCCTTGCAGGTCCCCCTCGGATCTACAGCGACTGCACTTTCAGTGCAATTTCAGGTGCACTTGTAGTGCAAAGTGGATTTGCCTTTAGTAAATAACCCCCTATGTCTTTTATCCCTATTGCTGTTGGCATGCCACTGGAAGGATCCTTCCCTTTTTTAGTGCGGAAAAAGGAAAGACCGTTATTACTCAGATCTGCCTGCCAAAAGGTGGCCACAGATCTGTGAGGGCGATCCTTCATGCATCTACCATACGTTCTGTCTACCCTAGGGGCAAGCTGAGAGCTCCATAAACTTGTAAGGTCAGTAGCCAACAGTGGGCAGCTGGTAAGATTAGAAACCTACCATAGATATGAGGTTGTCAGCTGTGACATGTGGTATGAGCAGCATGTGTACTGAAGATATTCATGTTATAGTTTTCCTGTATAGGAAGGAATGGAAAAATGTGGATACTGTACAGTATGTAACCACAAAATGACCCTATTTCTGGCACACATTCATGCAATCAAGAATGCAGACCACACCACAGATGGGTCTGGACAGGACTGTGGTCTGCATTCTCTGCTCAATTTGAACTAAGTGTGCATCTCCAGGGAAACCAAATGCGGACTTATAATGAACGTAAATATGGTCACCAATGGCTTATAGCAAATGCCGTTATCATGTGTGTATATAAGGCTAGCCATACATGCATAGTTTTCTCTTTTTCAGCCCACGGACTGAACAAGAAAAAATTAATCAAGAGGAATCGACACTGTTGGCTATTGTATTCTGACAGCCGCAGTACGCACGGCTGCCTGAATAGTCAACTAGTGACTACAGTCACCTAAACAATGACCCTCAGTGGATATAGTCACTGTTTGACCCACAGTTTTCTACCTGGTCCTTTTCATTTTGAACATACTTTTGTTAATCCAGATGGTTCCAATAGGACAACCCATGGATCAAATTTAAGCAGTATATGGGCAGCTTAACTATGTAAGGCAAGTTAACATCATGCATGGCACTTTAGTTAATTATTTTCTTTAATGTATTTATATTTCTATAGCACTCCCATTCAGGACCAAAAGCACTTCATCTGTTTTTGGAGCAGAAGGTGAGGCAGCAATCATGGGAGCACTCAGTAGAATATTATACTAAAAAGACAGGATCCAATTAACCTACCAGCGTATCTCTGGAGTGTGGGAGGAAACAAAGGTACCTGGAGGAAACCCATGCCAGCACATGGAGAACATGCAAACTTCATGTAGTTAGTGTCCTGACTGGGACTCAAGCCAAGGACCCCAGTGCTGCAAGGCAGAACTGCTAACCACTAAGCCACTGTGCTGCCCTTTATGCTAATAATTGGAGCCTAACTCTACATAGGGCAGTAGAATATTAACACTGAAATAAAGGTGGTGGAAACATTTGATAGATAATTATAAGACTGTGTACCAGCCACACAGCAAACTCTAATGCCCCGTACACACGGTCGGATTTTCCGATGGAAAATGTGTGATAGGACCTTGTCGTCGGAAATTCTGACCGTGTGTGGGCTCCATCACACATTTTCCATCGGAATTTCCGACACACAAAAAGTTTGAGAACAGGCTATAAAATTTTCTGACAACAAAATCAGTTGTCGGAAATTCCGATCGTGTGTACACAAATCCGACGCACAAAGTGCCACGCATGCTCAGAATAAATTAAGAGACGAAAGCTATTGGCTATTGCCCCGTTTATAGTCTTGACGTACGTGTTTTAAGTCACCGCGTTCAGAACGATCGGATTTTCCGACAACTTTGTGTGACCGTGTGTATGCAAGACAAGTTTGAGCCAACATCCGTCGGAAAAAATCATAAGACCCCATACACACTATTCGATTTTCTGCAGATTTTTGTCTTCAGATTTACCAAAACCATGTAGTGCAAGGGCCTGCCTGATTGCATACAAATTGAAACTCTTAAAGCGGAGTTCCACCCATTTAAAAGTCAGCAGCTACAAAAAATGTAGCTGCTGACTTTTAATAATCAGACATTCACCTGTTCCACAGTCCAGTGATGCGGGCGTACGAAGCCCCGCTCCTCTCCCCCTCCTCCCCCCGAGGCGCCGGCATTCTAACTGTGGGCGCCCGGGCTGTGGCTTTACAGCCGGGCGCATTGCGCATGAGCAAGCTGCACTGCGCGTTGTGAATAGCCGGGCAATCTTCTGGGATCTGTGACATGTCCCAGAAGGGAGGGATGAACTTCCTTCTTGCGCCGCGGAGCCAGGGGAGGAAGTGGGAGCTGGGTGCCTGTAAAAACAGGGTACCCGCTCCACCCGCAAAAAAATGACATGCCAAATGTGGCATGTCAGGGGGACACCAGTACTTAAAACGGAAGTTCCATTTTTGGGTGGAACTCCACTTTAAGGTTTGACCGAATATTACATGGTTTTGGTAAATCTGAAGACAAAAATCAGCAGAAAATCTAATAGTGTGTATGGGGTCTTACAGTGTCCATCCAGACTGCCGTAACTCCAATCACCCCTCTAGCCTCAGAGACTGATCCCGACTGAGAATGCAATGGAAACGTAATCTATCTTCAATTCGTTTCACTTTCCTAAAAATAATACCCCAACGCATGCCCACATTTCTCACACCAGGACCCTCTGCAATACACAAGCCTAGTCTAATCTTCCATGGCCCCTTGTTTATCGACTGCACCAAGACATCTATAAAAACAAACTTTAATTCCATTCAGTAGAGACGCGAATGAGCAAGGTCACAATATATTAGATAAGGGAAAATTTGGTGATGCAACTTCAAGCAAAATCCGTCGTTCTGTAGAATCAGCGTGAACTTTTTCCAGCCTCGTGGCTTGGAAAGGAATCCCCACACCCCTTTTATTATCGACGGATTAATGTCTGTAAATGTTCCCAGTTCCGAGCCGTCTGCGCCATTTTAAAGTGAGCGTCGGAGAGAGGGAGGTGGAGGGATTTTAGCTGCTGGAGACAGCTAGAAGAAGAATTATATGCAGTGGGGGGCAGGTCTGGCAGTAATGTGCATTTCAGGTAATTATGCAAGCAATTCAGGCCTGGAGCAAAGTCTCTAAAGAGTTGCATTAACTAGCTTTAACGCTTTCTCTGCTAGGCCCTATTAGCCAGGGTCTGCTAGAGACTTCTGCTTTTTGCAAAGCGAGACAAAAGGAAAGGGAGAAAACAGTAATGATGTGATTTTAATGATATATCGAGGTATGTGCTGTACATGCAGCAGCAGAGTATGTCAGACTGTTGCAACAGTGACAGCAAACAGCGGTGCTGATACATCAGTCTCATTGACATACAATTACACAGTGTAAGAGGGATGCAGAGTTGTAATATACAGTATGTGGTGTAGGGAAGACTGCAATACATGAATCAACAGACGATGAATTAGGGGAATATAAATCAGAGGTGCAGGCAAAGAAGGAATTTATTCTCTAGTAAAATCAAGGAAAAAAAAGTAATAATTTCATACGTAAAAAATACAGTGAGCCATGTTTGCTGATTTACAGATTTGGAAACCTCCAAATATAAAGTGTATTTATTAGAAAACTGAAGTCAAATTTACAAGAGCAAAGTTAGATTAGGAGCTTATTCATTAAAATAGTGCAAACTATGCAGAGTACAATATCCCCCATCAACAAATTACATGAGTAAAACAGGACATCTGACTGATTGCTGTGGGTCACTGAAGTCTGTACACTGGGTTCTTTTTATATGCAGGTAAATGTTAAAACAAATATTAAGGCCCCTGATCGGGTCCGCCTGTCCGTTTTTCAGGTGGACCTGATCAGACCCCCCATTCTCCACTATGGGGAGTCGGATGTAAACAAACTTTTGTCCATTTGCCCCTAACTACCTCCAATCTGATCCGGAAAAAAACAAACGGAAGGGTATCTGTTCCCCTCAGTCTGGCTGGATTGGATCGGAGGCCAGTTGGGTGTAAATGGACAGACGGTCCGTTTACATCTGATTGCCCATAAAGTAGAGCGGACTGTGTCTGTGTCCACGCTGCATAAGCAGAACAGACTTTGACCTGTCATCCGGCCGCTTCCCTCAGCTTAGCTCAGCAGGGGATCAGCGAAAGGATCCCCTGCAGAGAAAAACTGGATCTGGCCCGTGTTAATGGGGCCTTACAGTCAAAAATGACAAAACAGCTTTAATGTGCACCTGTGCCCAGATTCTGGATGTTGAAGAGGAAATTCTCTTGTGTGTTAATTGTTATATTCCCTTCTTACTTGATAACCAGCAGAAAGGGTTATCCTCAAACCCATACACATGAAGCGAAGTCCAGCTGTAATCCACTACCCCACGCTGGATCTCCTGCCACAATTATCTTTTCTTATGTCATCAGGAGCCAGCTGTCTCTCCCAGGTTCTTGCAGCTGGACCCCTAATGATGCCACGTGGCACATGCGCAATGTTCAATGGATTACCCTTAATCCTCCTGGAATGCTTGACATGGCTATACCAGAAGCCTGCAAGCAGCTAGGAGCATGTCATTTTCATCCTGGGGAGAAAGGCAAAGGTGCAGCATGCGCAACAAAAAAAAAAACGGTATTTTGCAAGAAAAAAAAAAAGCTATTTGCCATTTTGTGAAAAGAAGGGAGAAGGAGCAATATTCTTGAAAAAAAGTTGGTGAAAGTCTTTAAAGCATTTGTATATTTTTAACAAGCAGTAGCAGAGTTTTACAATAATCTTTCACTGCCTTATTTAGCTGCTTGTACTGTGAAGTAATTCATCTTCAAAATCTTAACGGAAACAGTAAAGCTACATTCCAAGCAGCAATTAGGAGCATACTGTACAGCAGATTTCTGCAGCAAGAATCAACAGATTGTTGCGACTGGAATCAAAGCTGTATGAGAATAGCTGCGTCCAGGAAGTTTGTACAAAGTAATGACTGGCTGACAGTGACTGCCGCTGTTTGCATGTAAATCACACATCCAGCGGTTACCTGTGGTTAGGGATAAATGAGCAACTCTGGAAGCAGAAAGATCGCATCCAGGGTCAGACATCTGCCTCCATGTAGAGGTGATCACTTCTATTAGATAGCCCGAAACTGGCTCTTCATGTGGTAAACAAACTATGGCTGCAAATTGTTTACATCCTGATACTGCACCGTATTATGTGTGGTGGCGGTAAAAGGGTTAAAGTGTTTTTATTGCTTGTTCAGTATATGAAAATACTTTATTGTACAGGGTTCGGGCACAGGTGCACTTGTCATAATCGGAGATTATATACTAAAGCTCTTACATTCTAAACTGCACCTTGAGGCTCGGTTCACACTGATGCAATAAACGCACAGGAATCACTGCGTTTCCTGTACTGCATAGCAATCGTTTATGCGATCTGCTGCAAGTGTCAATTAAAAGTTAACAGCACCCCAAAAGCAGGTCTCAGAATGCAGTGCGTTTGCTAGAATCGCATGGGTATGAACATCCATGCAAGACAATTCCAATGCAGAAAAAAAAAAGGTGCCTGCACCTTTTTCATGCGGATGCGGTGTGATTTGAACCTTACAAAATGAATGGCTCAAATCGCACTGCACAGAATCCCGTGTGATTTGCACAGGAATGCAGTGCGATTCCTGTGCAAATCACATGCAATGTGACCTATTGCATAAGTGTGAACCCAGCCCAAACCCCATAGAAACTTTACATACACAGTCCGGTTAAAGGGTTAGAGGCTCTGAAATCTTTTTATTGCTGGTTGTGTCCCCGCTGGGTGCTCTCTTTGACCTGGTGACCATTCTCATGGACATAGAAATTGATATGCAATCCAACTTTTACAACTGTCACCAGAAAAGGAGTTGAGGGTAAATCTTCCAATGGAGACATCTGTTTTTGTGACAACTGTTTGGGGGGGGGGATTTCCCTTACTTTAAAAAGATTTCCTCTCATTTCCTGTTGCATCTCCAGTGCAGGAAGTAACAGGTAATTTCCCTAATGGGACACAAACTGCAAGAAAAAGATTTTAACCCATTCATACCATATCCAAAATTAAAACAAGTCTTGGCTATACATACAATGTTAAAAGGAAATTTTGACTTTTCCTTGTTTCCTTTGTCCCCTGATTGGGTTTTTTCAAGTGATATTTTCCATGAATAGCCTAACACCTAAGCCTCTTTACCCAAATCAGTATTTCTGATTTCAGTATTGACCACTTGCTTACTGGGCACTTAAACCCCTCTCGTGCCCAGACCAATTTTTAGCTTTCAGCGCTGTCACTCAATGAAATTTTTATAATTTTTTCACACAAATAGAGCTTTTTTTTGGTGGTATTTAATCACCACTGGGGTTTTTATTTTTTGCTAAACAAAAAAAAGACAGAGAATTTTGAAAAAAAAATCATGTTTAATAGTTTGTTATAAAATTTTGTAAACAGGTATTTTTTTTCCTTCATTGATATGCGCTGATGAGGCGGCACTGATAAGATGGCACGGATGGGCCTTGATGGGTGGCACTGATAGGTACCACTGATAGATGGCATTGATAGGTGGTAATGATGGGCACTGGTAGGTGACACTGATGGGCACTGGTAGGTAACACTGATGGGCAGCACTGTTGATGAGGCATTGACTGGTGACATTGATAGGGGGCACTGTGGGCACTGATAGGTGGGCACAGATGAGCTGGTGGCTGCTCTCCTTGATCGGGACCGATGTCCCTCTGACAGCCGCCGGTGATCAGCCATCAGCGTGAGGAGAACAAAATAGCCAATTACCGGCTCTGTTTACATCACATGATCAGCTGTCACTGGCTGACAGCTGATCACGTGATAAGAAGTCGGTATCGACCCCTTACTCCGATCTGTGATCCAGCGAGTCTCAGACTCGCTAATTACAGAGCGTGCGCCATGCAAGGGGCGCGCAGGCTGCTCGAGCACGGGAGGACGTCTATTGACGCCCTCCCTGCAAATTAGGTCCGCTCTGTAGCTGTCATTTGGCTATAGCGCGGATCTGAAGCGGTTAAGACTGTATTTTGGAATACAAATATACACTATATTATTGAAAAAATTTTGGCGCCTGCCTTTACATGCACATGAACTCAAATGGCATTTCAGTATTAGTCTGTAGGGTTCAATATTGTGTTGGCCCACCCTTTGCAGCTAGAACAGCTTCAACTCTTCTGGGAAGGCTGTCCACAAGGTTTAAGAGTGTGTCTATGGGAATGTTTGACCATTCTTCCAGAAGAGCATTTGTAAAGTCAGGCACTGATGTTGGACGAGAAGGCCTGGCTCGCAGTCTCCGCTCTAATTCATCCCTAAGGTGTTCTATCGGTTTGAGGTCAGGACTCTGTGCAGGCACAACTGCGGTCTGCCGAGTTTGGGGTTATACATGTTTTTGCAATAAAGGATAACCATTGTTGGATGCCACTCCGAGTGCTAACTTCTCCTCTTGCGATTGGCCTGTGTGCTCGCTCCCAAGCTGGCTCTGTGGGTCTACTGACCCACAGAGCATGGCCCGGCAAGCCCCCTATGTTTTCTCCCTGGCTGTGATTGACAGTAGCAGAAGCCAATGGCTCCTGCTGCTGCCTCTCTGTCCAATGAGAGGAGAGAGAGAAGAGAGCCCCTGCTCTCGTGCACATCACTGGATCGAGATCAGGCTGAATGCATTAGGGTGAAAAATTTTCTTCCTTTGGAACACCTTTCTCTTAAAGACAGCCCTATGCAGTGATGTAACAATAGCTATTGAAGCACATGCAACTTCTATAGGGCCTGGGGTAAGAAGGGGGGCCATTAGAGAGGCTGCTAAGAAAGAGTGAAATTTCCAGTATAATGGGGGTTGAAATCAGACCTCAGGATCTTGGCTTGTCACAGACCCACCCACACTCCTCTCTGTGTGAAGTAAGAAGCATTTGCTTAGCTGTCATAGTAGTGTAGATTTATTGCCCAGTGAACTTCTGATACAGACTGGCATTAACCCCGTATGCCTAATGCAGTCACAAACCCCAGAGTTTCTTCTCTGCTAACAAGGTATAGAACAGTTTATGTGTGTAGTTCTACAACATAGTTTAAAGAAGCTAGAGTTTTAATAAGTTTGCATTAAGGTGCTTTCACAATGCCTTCACTGTGCTTTTGCTGCAGCATGGTGCAGAGCAGTGTACCCGCAGTTTTGGTGCGGCTTAGCTGTGCTTTGCCATGACCTTCTGTTATAACGTGTGTTTTTTGTGCGTTTTCTGAAAGTGCACCAAAATTACTGCATGCAGGACTATAGCTGTGCTTTGCCATAGACTTCTATTATGTCCCACAGTTTTGGTGTGTTTTCTGAAAGCACCAAAACTGCAGCACATAAAAGAAGTCTATGGCAAGGCACAGCTAACCCACACCAATGCTGCAGGTACACTGCGCTGCGGCCAAAGGACAGTGAATCAGTGTGAAGCTCCCCTTGGGGTTATGAATTGTGTGCAAGAGTATGAATAAAATATAATTATGCTATCTTATTATTGCTTCTACAACTATAACTTTTTTCAGCCCTGATCCCCAATTGCGTACTGACTATGCTGACAGCTCCCCTGCTGCTTGTCCTTGATTTAGGCATACTTTATGTTAAGATCAATGACTTGTATTGTCACAGTTGACACTGCCAGCTGCTACAGAGAGAGTCAGCCAGGGGGCCCCATCAAAATTATGCTATGGGGCCCCATGATTTGTAGTTAAGCCCCTGGGCCTACAGCTAATCCAAAAAAATGAGTATAACCCCTAAACCTAATGTTTTAACTATTCATATCATAATGGAATGAAAATACCAACACCTTTTTATTGCACCAAATTCATCCTGACATCTGATCGGATCACCAACGCACTGCATGTGTTTTTGTCCGCATGTAAAATAATGGCCTGTTATAATTGGCAGCACGGTAAGTAAAACAATGACATGAGTGTGTATGTACCTTTAAGCCGTTGATGCAGTACGCTTATTGCAGATTCAGGATTCATGATATGCTCTTGTTTAGCTGGGCTCAGCCACGTGCTCCTCTGAGCATTTTCTAGCAGTAAACATCCATTTATGCATTCCTTGTGCACGTCTGCATAAAGATCAATTAAATCTTATTTCACATGATGTCTAGTAGTCCCCATGTCTGCCGCTGATTTAGCAAGGGCTGCGCTACTCAAGTCCTTGAGGGCTGTGATTCTCACATGGCTTAAAGAGACCCTGTCACAAGGGAAGAAAAGCAATATCCACAACTAGAGTGACAGTCTGCTGATCATTGAATATATCAGCCCTTTGGAAGTGTCTCACTTCCCAATACCAAACACGGTGGTGATATTAAAGAAAGCAATAAACTTAGCTCCTGTATATGGACTTTGAAGGAAATAAATGGCATGCACATTATTCAGCTTTCTTCAAATTCTACAGCACATGTGTCAAACCTAAAGCCGAGGGCCAAATCCGGCCCGCCAGGCCATTTCATGTGGCCCTCACACCTCTCCTGCAGCTACAGCAACCCCCCTCAACTCCGCCGCCACCTTGTCTCTGCAGTTGGCAGCAAAGAGGAGGAACAGCACTCCTCCGCCAGATCATGTGCTTCTCCATTCAGCCATGGAGAAGATACTGCCAGATACACCTGGCCCTTTGAAAGCCACCATAAAGCGGATGTGGCCTGTGATGAAATTGAGTTTGACACCCTTGTTCTACAGGAACCTGTGTGTAGACAGGAGTTGTGATTCTCCATTTCACCAAGCTGCTAATGCTATGCTTCAGTGAATTGTGTAGGACAGCCATTCTCAACTAGACTCCGTGGTTCCTTCAGAAGCTGCTGAGGTTTCTTTAACTTTGGCTGATTGCCCTCCCATCTGATGGTGCCTGCATAGTTCCAGGGACAACACTATCTGAAAGAACTAGCAGCATGACACAATCATTTTTTTACAGCTGTCTGTTATGACGCGTACACACGGGCGGACTTTGACGGACTAGGTCTGGCGGGCTTTTCGATTGACTTTCCCAATGAACGGACTTGCCTACACACGATCAACCAAAGTCTGACGGATTCGTACGTGATGACGTACGACCGGACTAAAACAAGGAAGTTCATAGCCAGTAGCCAATAGCTGCCCTAGCGTTGGTTTTTGTCCGTCGGACTAGCACACAGACGAGCGGACTTTTCGACCATACTCGAGTCCGTCTGAAAGATTTGAAACATGTTTTATTTCTAGGTCCGTCGAAGTTTTGGGGAAAAAAAGTCCGCTGGAGCCCACACACGATCGAATTATCCGATGGACTCCGGTCCGCTGGATCAAGTCTGCCGTAAAGTCCGCTCGTGTGTACGCGGCATAAGGATTGCATTCTGACCATCACAGTAAGACAAGCCATAGTTTAATCAAAGACAGTCGTTCGATTCCTCCATCAACACTGACTCTGTAATGCCACCCGCAGTGCTATTGTAATCTGTTGGCATGGGGAACTTTACTGGCTGGCAGAATACAAGGATTACTGCTAGCAGTTATAGCCGCTGGCAGTAATCGCATGTAGAAAAATCTGACAGGCTGGTTGTACCCAAGTCCAACTTTGGTACAATCAGCCTGCCTATACATTGATCTTAATTCGGCCGGTCGCTGCTGAACCAACCAGATTTCGACACATTTGGGGTGGGTAGGGGAATCCTCCCACTGTGTCATTGTATTCTGGCAGTGGGGAGGCTTCCTCGCATTCAGAATACACAGATCTGCTCTGTAGGCTATAGTCTGAAGGGCTGATAGAGAGGAAATTATCCAGCAGGGCAGTTGTACGGAAGTCAATTGGTAGTTCAACTTCTGTTCAACCACAGTGCCCATACATCGATGGAAATTCAGCTGGTCCCTACTTAACAGGCTAAATTTCAATCCATCTGTGGTCAGCTCTAGCCTGCTGGTTTTCTCCTCTTTGTTTATGCTGCTCCTTTGGAGCTTTACAGGCCCGCAGTACAGAGCTGTAAAGTACGAAGGCCAAATGCTTTCTAGCAGTAGAGGGCATATCAAAATGTTCCAAAGGTGAAGCTATGCCCTGCCCAAAGAGCTCTCAGGCATAAATGTGTTCCTTCTTATTTACCAGCTGTGTGCTCACATTACATTCAGTGCAAAATCAGATGTTTCCACTCTTTCTAGTTGTTAACCTCTTGACATCAGCCTCACACATATATGTGGCACTGCAGAGGTGAGCTTTAATGCTGGCCTGCCCCATGTATGTGCCCATTGATCTGTGCTGGGAACGCACTCACATGGCGCTCCCAGCACAGTGACCGAGCGGTCTACGATAAGGAGCCAAGCTACCAACGATGTGATCTCTGTTATAGTTAGTGCTGTTCATTCTAAATGGCACCCAACACACCACGCCAAGTCATTCTATCCATTAGGGTAAAAAAACTTCTGTTGCAGAGGATCCCCCCCAACCACCCCAATACTTACTCAAGCCCAATCTCCATCCAACGATGTGCAAGAGAGCAGCGGCTCTCTCCAGACTGTCCCTCCTCACAAGCTAGATTGATAGCAGCGGGAGCAAATGGCTGTCAAACAAATCCCATGATGAGGGGGGGGCCTGAGTCGCGCTGTCTGTGTCTATAGATGCAGACAGGGTGGCTCAAGAGCAAGACTGCACGAGTACCTCCATAGAAAGAGGAGGAACCTGGAGCACTGACGGGGGACCCCAGAAGGGTAAAAGAAAGGAAGCTTACTTTAAGGGGAGCAGTTGAAGGGGGTAAAAATGTGGCTCAGCTGCATATTTTTATCTGATCGGCTACATTGGAGGCCAGACGGGAGGTCTGGGGTCTAATAGACCCCAGATCTCCCCATAGAGAGGACCTGTCACTGCCTGTCGCTGTCACAAGGGATGTTTACATTCCTTGTGACAGCAATAAAAGTGATAAAAAAAAGTGTAAAAATAAATAAAATTAAAAGCGAATGCATGCGTTGGTCCAGCACACTTATGTAAACGGCGATCCCACGACACGAGGTATTACCACATGTGAACGTCAGAGCAATAGCAATAATTCTAGCACCAGACCTCCTGTGTAATTCTAAACTGGTAACCTGTAAAGGCCTTTGAAGCAGAAACTAAGGATAATTTAATTTTTTCCCACAAATAGAGCTTTCTTTTGGTGATATTTGATCACCTCAGCGGATTTGTTTTTTTAACTATAAACAAAAACAGACCGACAATTTTGAAAAAAAAAAACAACAATATTTTTACTTTTTGCTTTAATAAATAACCCCCCCCCCCCCCAATAAAAACTAATTTCTTCTTCAGTTTAGGCCGATATGTATTCTTCTACATATTTTTGGTAAAAAAAAAATCCCAATAAGCGTATATTGATCGATTTTCACAAAAGTTATAGTGTCTACAAAATAGGGGATACATTTATTGCATTTTGATTATTATTTTTTTTTTACTAGTAATGGCGGTGATCTGCGATTTTTAGCAAGACTGCGACATTGCGGTGGACAGATCAGACACTTTTTTGGGACCAGTGACATTTATACAGCGATCGGTGCTATAAAAATGCACTGGCAGGGAAGGGGTTAACACCAAAGGCGATCAAAGGGTTAAATGTTCCCTAGGGAGGTGTTTCTAACTGTGGGGGGAGTGTACTGTCAGGGAGTAGAGAGAGATCGCTGTTCCTGATCACTAGGAACAAACGATCTCTCTCTACTCCCCTGACAGAACAGGGATCTGCTTTATTTACACTGGCAGATCCCCGTTCTGGCTCCGAATTGCAGGTGACCAGTGGACATTGAGTCCGCCGGACCTGCTGATTGGCTCCCCTGCTAGTGAATGGGCATGTGCGTGCCCACAGATCGCCGTGTACGCGTCCGACGTACAATGCAGGAGCCAACCTGCCACAGTACAACTGCGGCGGCTGGTTGGGAACCGGTTAAAGTACCGTAGTTTATCGCCATTCCAAAGGTGTGTGCAATTTTAAGCATGACATATTAGGTATCTATTGTATTATATTGTGTTTACTGAAATTCATCAACCACTTGCCGACCAGCCGTGGCAGTTATACTGCGGCAGGTTGGCTCGGCTGCATGAGTCGCCATCATTGTATGTCGGGCGCGTACACGGTGATCTGTGGGCGCACGTGTGTGCCCATTTGCTGGTGGAGGAGCCAATCAGCGGGTCCGGCGGACTCGATGTCCACCAGCCAGCTATGATCGCTCCGCAGAGGCGCAGAATGGGTAAACAAAGCAGATCCCTGTTCTGTCAGGGGAGTAGAGAGAGATCGTCTGTTCCTAGTGATTAGGAACAGCGATCTCTCTCTACTCCCCTGACAGTCCACTCCCCTCACAGTTAGAAACACCTCCCCAGGGAACATTTAACCCCTTGATAACCTCTGGTTTTAACCCCTTCCCTGCCAGTGTCATTTATACAGTAATCAGTGCATTTTTATAGCACTGATCACTGTATAAATCTCACTGGTCCCAACAAAAGTGTCTGATCTGTCTGCCGCAATGTCGCAGTCCAGCAAAAAAAAATAAAAAATAAAATCGCAGCTCACCATTACTAGTAAAATAAATAAATAAATAAAAATGCCCTAAATCTATCCCTTATTTGGTAGACGCGATAAACCAATCAATATATGCTAATTGGGATTTTTTTTACCAAAAGTATGTAGAAGAATACATATCGGCCTAAACTGAGGAAGAAATTTGTTTTGAAAAAAAAAAGTAAAAAATATTGCTTATTTTGTTTATAGCCTAAAAAATAAAAACCGCACAGGTGATCAAATACCACCAAAAGAAATCTCTATTTGTGGGGAAAAAAGAATGTCAATTTTGTTTGGGTACAACGTTGCACGACCGCGCAGTTGTCAGTTAAAGCGCCGCATCGCAAAAAATTGGCCTGGTCAGGAAGTGGCTAAATCCTTACGGTGCTGAAGTGGTTAAAATGTTTTTGTTTTTTTAAATGCTGCGTGAATAGCGCGCCACTTCAAAAATGACAACACCAATAATTTTATGAGGGGGGCAATACTTGGTACATGGACCGCTGAGAAGACACGTGGAGAAGGAGGTATTAGAGGACGGCCGCTGTACAGACAGGTGAGGTGAGGAGAGGAGAGGTGAGGAAAGGAGCGCACAACGTGGGAGAGGAGAGGAGCGCACAACGTGGGAGAAGAAGAAGAAGGAGACAGCAGAAGACAGACGGGGCTGAGCGAGGCGCGCCGCTTCCCGGCACTTGTCTGCAGAAGCTGCTATTCATACCGCCCCTCCCCCACACACTCCGCTCGGCTCCCTTCTCGTTTCAGCCGACAGGAAACTCGAAGTTAAAAGGAAAAACCCACACAGAACACATGCACGGAATTAGACACACAGCGCCTGAGAGAAGACGGCACGGGCGGACTTCCCCGCTCCTATAGACGGGGAATTTATCATTAACCCCTTCCTGCCTCTGCTACTTTTCACAAGTCCCCGGCCACGCTTTGTGGAGTTCACTTTTTATGATAGCTGAGGCAATGTTTCCTGAGCGGTGGAGAAAATCCCCTATAAAGTGCTGTCCTGTAATCCCATAGAGAGACCCGGTCACCTCAGCCTGCACAGGCAATCCACCCATCTCTCAGGTATTAAACGCTCATGTGTGAATTCTTGCTGCCCCCCCCCCACCACACACAGTGGTTCTTCCCACCAGCTCATGCCAAATTACAGGATATACAAGCCAGCGGGAGGAACCACTGCAGGTGACGGGGGAAGCAGGTATTAGACTCATCCAACTGGTCAAGGCGGGAAGTTTGACCTCATGTACGCTGCTGGTAAACGGATATTTAGGGGCGGTTGGATGTTTTATTCAGCTGTCCCTGAACTCTCATCTGTTATCTTATCAGTACATGTACACAGAGTCCTTTCATTTCTCATCCCATGCTCGCCTTCAGGACTTCTCCAGAGCCTCCCCCATCCTCTGGAATGCTCTACCCCAATCCGTCCGATTTTCTCCTACTTTATCCACTTTCAGACGATCCCTGAAAACTCATCTCTTCAGAGAAGCCTATCTGGCCCCCACCTAACTGTACATTTATCTTCTCAGTCAGCACATCACCCACAGTTATTACCTCTTGTATCGCTTGACCTTCCCTCTTAGATTGTAAGCTCTAAGGAGCAGGGCCCTCTGATTCCTCCTGTATCAAAGTGTATTGTATTTGTACTGTCTACCCTCAAGTTGTAAAGCGCTACGTAAACTGTTGGCGCTATATAAATACTGTATAATAATAATAATTTCTAGGCAGTCGAGTTTAGAAGTATTTTTTGGAAAGCAAAAAAATGCGTTCAGGACGGATATTGAAACCCAAATGCCTGTTAGGCTGATGTACACGGGACGTTTTTACAACCTCTCCTGAACGATTTAACTTGACAGATAGTAACCCACGTTTAAAACATCCATTTTGCTGCGTTTACATGCCGCGTTTAGAAGTGTTGGAAAAAAATGTATTTTTCTTTTAAAATAGCCAAAATGAAAAACATCTGTAAACAAAACGCAGCTAAATGCGAGTTACCACGTTTAGCTGCGTTCGGCGTCTGAACTCATTTTTTTGCCTTCAAAGAAAAGTCTATAAACGCAACTGTCTAAAAACGACATTAAATGAACCTGTGTACATATACACATAAGATAACATTGGACGAGTTCAGGGGCAGCTGAAAAAAGCAGCCAACTGCCTGTGAACGTCCGTTTACCAGCAGCAGTGTACATGAGGCCTAACAGCTTGTAAACAAGGATGAGCTCAGGTGTGTTCACAAACAGCCCGTGCAGAGCCCCCGCCAGGAAGTCGGTACTGCACCGCGCTAATCACAGGTAGGGAGACATTTCCTGATCTCTGCAGCCGCCCATTGGGAAATGTCTCACTGCTTGTGATTAGCGCAGTGCTGACTTCCTGGCGGCTCTGTACGTGCTGTTTGCGAACACACCTGAGCTCATCCTTACTTGTAAACACTGTAACTTGCGTTTAGCCGCATTTCGTTTACAGGAGTAAGGATTTACCCCCTTCCTGACCAGGCCATTTTTTGCAAAACGGTACTGCGTCGCTTTAACCGACAACCGCGCGGTTGTGCAACGTTGTACCCAAACAAAATTGACCTTTTTTCCCACAAATAGTTTTCTTTTGGTGGAATTTGATCACCGCTGCTTTTTTTATTTTTTGTGCTATAAACAAAAAAAGCGACAATTTTGAAAAAAAAAAAAATATATATATATATATATTTTACATTCTGCTGTAAAACATTTCCAAAAAAATGTACAAACAAATAATTTATTCATCAGTTTCGGCCAATATGTATTCTGCTACATATTTTTGGTTAAAAATCCCAATAAGCGTATATTGATTGGTTTGCGCAAAATTTGTTGCGTCTACAAAATAGGGCATTTATGGCATTTTTATTATTTTTTTTCTTTTACTAGTAATGGCGGCGATCAGTGATTTTTAAGCGGAACTGCGACGGACAGATCGGACACCTAATTGACATTTTTTTACACTTTTTTGGGAACCAGTGACATTACAGTAATCCGTGCTAAAAATATGCACTGTTATTGTACTAACGACACTGGTAGGGAAGGAGTTAACACTAGGGGGCGATCAAGGGGTTAAATGTGTTCCCTCAGTGTGTTGTCTAACTGTATGGGGGATTGTGTGACTGGAAAAACTCACATATCCATCTTTCTGCATAGCAGAAAGACGGGATCTGTGTGATCTCCCCTGTCAGAATGGAGATCTGCCTTGTGTACAGGAAGATCCCCTTTCTGTCACTGCGGGGAACGATCGCGGGTGGCCGGCGGACATGGAGTCCCCATCACCGCTGATTGGCTCCCCCGCTGGCCAATGAGAGTGTGCGCACCCCCCCCAAACAAGGGAGTTCCCGAGCCGACATACACCTACGGTGATTTGCGGGATTGTGCTACCTTGCGACATAATGGATGTTTTTAAACGTTGGTTACTATCTGTCAAGTTAGATCGTTCAGGTGAGGTTTTAAAATGAGTACATGAAGCCTTAAAATGTATCTATGAGCAACATGTAAAATGATACTGTATATTTACCTCCACATTGTATTTGAATTCTTTGTACCTCACTCCTATTACTCTGAACAATCAAATCCCCCACCCCTCAAAGTACACATTCTCTCCCCCCACTCCAAATGCCCCTCCTAGCACAAATCCCCCCCCCCCCCCCAAAAAAAAAAAATTCTCCTCCTAGCACAAATCACCTCTATCATATCACCTCTTCTAGCACAAACCCCGCAAATCGACTCTCCTAGCACAAATCCTCTTCTCCCATTATATATCCCCCTGAATCACCACTCCTAGCACACACCCCCAAATTCCCCCTCCTAGAACAATTCTAACCCCCGCTGCCCCCCAATTTTTCCTCCCAACACAAATCCCCCTAAATCACCATTCCCAGCAACCCCCCCCCCCCCCCAAATTTCCCCTCCTCCAACAATTCTTACCCCCAAATTCCTCCTCCCAACACAAATCCCCTCTTCCTCAATCTTCTTGTGGTTCCCTCCTACCTCATATGATAGCACAGTGCCCAGGGCAGCCGCTCCTCCTGCCCACCCGTCTGTGACACATATTAGGCCACATTCACATCTGAACGACGTAGGAGCATTGTGTTTTTCACACCTTTTTGAAGAGACAACATGCACTTGAATGGGTCACTCTCCACTTAAGAAACGTGCCAACGTAGGTCCTGTACCCTTTTTTGGAGCAGACTTTGGCACATTTTTGCACCTGACAAATACCCAATTCTTTAGCATATTAGGGGTACCATTAACAATGAAGCACCCAAATGCACATGTTTTTGCATGTATTTAATGCAATATGGAAACACAGGCAGAATGCCTTAAGGTGACTGTAAAGGCTAACATTTTTTCCAATAAAATAAATGTTATACTTACCTGCTCTGTGCAACGGTATTGCATAGGGTGGTCCATCTTTTATGGAGTCCACCGCTGATGCTCCTTCTTCTGAGAGTGCTACCAGTGTGGGCAATCCCAGGCCACGCACAATGCCAGCAAGCCCCGCTCCCTCTCACTCTTCACTTGAGTTTGACAGCAGCAGGAGCAGAAGAGGGGAGAGGGATGCTGCTGGCAGGGACGGTGTTGGATCCTGAGAGGAGGCAGGTAAGTGTTTAGAGATGGTGGAGGGAAATAATAAGTGGGGTTTTTTTTCCCCTAAGGCCTCATTCACACGAGGCTATTCCGCTCAGTGGAGTCTGCCAGCTCAGCAGGAGATCTCTTTTCAGGTCCCCTAACTGCGCTTGTGACTCCCCCCCCCTTGACCAGCGCCCACAATAGCAAGCCGCTTGTTGTGGGGACACAGGGGCATGCTCGCTCCCGAGCCCTGCTCTATGCATCGGCCCCATCCCCACTCTCTCCTCATTGACAGCATTGGGAGCCAAGGGCTCTCTCTGCTGTCTCAGCCAATGAAGAGAAAGTCCAAGTCTATTGTGCACATTGCTGGATCGAGAGGGAGATCAGGTGAGTATTAGGGGGGCTGTGGGGGGAGCAGCACATTTTTTTTACCTTCATGCATACAATCCATTGCTTCTCTGTGGGTACTGTAGCCGTCATCCAGTATCTATCAATAGGTTTCCTAGCCAGGTACAATAGTCTAGTGATCATAAGATACATCCCCCTCTGGTACATTTCCTCGTCTATGGCTCCTAGCCGACATACTAAGGGGTCATTGGGACAGGTACCTGGGCCAGGCTAGAGATATATTATATGACTTCAGTCCATGGGCATCTCCAGATCGTGTGTATAAAGTGGCCTAATTGTGCTTTACATTTTGGTCATAGAGGAAAGTCTCTTATCCCCCAGTCATACAATCTCTCGGGCGTCTGATAAGCCCTGTGTAGTATAAATAGCTGTGACAGCGTATGAGCACAGAGATGGAGACCACTGGGATCGATTCCAAGGCCATATCCCACTGGTCCCCGTCAATGTCCCCAATGTCAGTCATCCATTTTGCTCTACACTTCAAAGAAGACAGATCTTGGATAGGGGACAATAGAGTTGCATATATTCCACCTGAATTTTTAATCAAAGGTGCCAGGTAGAAAATTGTTGGCCAAATAGTGGCTGCATCCAATCAGGTATTCTAACAGCTGCTACCACTGACTGTCAAAGTACAATAGCCTGTTAGGGGGGATTCTTCCATCTGTGCTTTATAGCGTGGACGGTGGAATTGGTTCGATGTTTTCCATTCAGCCTGCATGCTGAGCAAAAAAAAAAATATATATATAATTATGTATGGCAAGCCTAAAAATTGCCTCTGAATTGTCAACTCAAAAAGAATGTTTTCCAAAGTAAGACCCCTTTCCCACTGGAGGCGTTTCTCAGGCCAGTAAAAAGCCTCAGCTACAATCCCAGTGTGAAAGCCTGAGTGCTTTCACACTGGGGCGCTGAGATGGCAGGACGTCAAAAAAAGTCCTGCAAGCAGCTTCTTTGCACCGCTCCTAAAGTGCCCCTGCCCATTGAAATCAATGGGCAGCACCACCGAACTGCTACAGCAGCACTTTGCCGGCGGTTTGGCAGCGCTGCTGGCTTTAGCCCTTTTTTTGGGTGCTAGTGCGGGTGAAAAAAGCGCCCCGCTAGCGACCAAAAAGCGATCCAACGACGGTAAAGCGCTGCTACAAATAGAGGTGCTTTACTGCCGACGCCCGGGTGCTGGCAGTGTGAAAGTGCCCTAAGCACTCAATGGTCTGTAAAACTGCACCATCAAAAATCACCTGTGCTGTTTCAGCCCGATGGAAGGAACTTTTCATTTCTTAGCTGAATGTGGAGAGCTCATTCATTATTCATTGTCTCATTCCTAGCTGTACAATGGCAGATCCTTTGTTGGTTTCCATTAAAAAAAAATCTTTAATGATCACCAAACAACCACAGCCACCATGACTCTTCTACCTACCCTAACAATTTATTTTTAGTGCAGAGGTTTTTCATTTTCCTGGATATTAGGGAGCAATACTTGGATGCTGGAAAATGTCATGTGATATATTCAGTTTCAGCAAGAACAGCTGATGATGACAATATCTCCGAATATATTACTGGCAGATATGATGTACTTTTTTTGGCCAATAGCCTATTTTCTGCACGATAAATACTACCCTGGAGAAGACTCAATGCAAATAAATACACTCATATGATGCAGTAAAGTGGATCTATACTTGCCTGTCTAAGGACTCATTCACACAGGTTTCAAAAACACTGTGTACAGATGCATACATCATGTAGTTTTGTACACAGAAGTATAGAAGGCAGCTCTATTCACAGAGCTGTGCTGGGCCTGTGCTCAGATTAGGATTATATTTTACACCAGGCATCATAAATGGCAAACCGCGGTCAGAATCCGGACCGAGTCACTATCCCATCCGGATCCACTTTGGACGCACCATTTAGGAGCCGCTCTTCCCCTCAGCCGCCGCTAGCGCTGTCATCTTTGCAGAGCTGACATTGGGAGGCAGCACAGCACTGAATGGAGGGCAGGAGCTGCTCCAGTTAACTGATTGGTTGCTAGGATGCAGGCAGTCTTAGCAACCAATCACAAGCTAGTTAACAGGAGAAGTTGTGCAACTCCGGCCTTCAATCCAAAACTGTCCTGTCTCCCCATGTCAGCTCTAGACCTGCTTTGCCTCCTGCCCTCCGCCGCCCTGTGTAACATAGGACAGGGAAGAGGGCTATGTCACTGCTATTAAGGATAGGGGGAAGCCAGGGGTGATGTGAAGGGGGTCAGAGACTGCAATGTGAAGAAAAAAGGGGGGTGATATAAAAGGGGGGCGAGTACAGGAATGTGAAGGGGGTTATATAAAGGGGGGCTGAGGTCTGGAATGTGAAGGGGTTCTTTAAAGCGGGGGTCCACCTATCTATCGTTTTTTTTTTTTTGAGTTCATTCACAAACTTTTCTTCTCAGCATTACATACTCACAAATTGTGTGTAATATGTCCGCCTGTGTCAGATTTCATCAGGAAGAATAACTTATATTATTCACTGCAGGCGGTTTCCATCTTCATTGTGGGCATTTGAAGCCCACAAGCATTTATTTCCTGGATGTGGTGAATGCTGTGCTCCCAGCATTCACTGCTCGTTCCCGCACATGCTCAGTGGCATCCTGGGAAGCCTGAGACTAGCTCCCAGGAGTCTGGGAGAGGCTAGAAACACGCCTACTCCCACGGGAGGAGAACCAGGAAGTGCAAAGAAGAATAGAAAAATAAAAGGTAATTACGGCGATTTAAATTTTTTTAAACGGCATGTCAGCATCTAGGCAAGGAAGAGAATACATACAGATATTGTTCAAAATTTGGGTGGAACCCCGCTTTAAAGGGGGTGAGGACAGGAATGTGAAGGGGGGCAGGGGACTACAATGTGAAGGAGGGGATTGATATAAAGGGGGGCCAAGGACAATAATGTGAAAGGGGCTGAGGACTGTAATGTGAAGGAGGGAGTGAGTGATGTGAAGGGGTTTGAGGACACTGCTTTGAAGTGAGGAATTGTGATGTTGATGTGAAGTGGGGTTGTGATGTGTAGGGAGGGCTAAGCCACACTGATATAATAACAGGATTGTGATGTGAAGGATCTAAGGCTTGGTTCACACCATTGCGACCTGCGCGTTGGTGGCCCATTCATTTTAATAGGCTGCTATATACGCAGGAAGGCAAAGAAAGAATTCCCTGACCCTGTGCTTTGGCACTCACGAAAAGGCACCAAGTTTTGCCAATGTGCAGAGGTGCCATTTAAAATCAAACGTGATTCAGACCTCTGCTGAAAGAAAATTTTACTGACTAGATCTTTGTGAATTTTAATTCAATATCCCTCTTTTACACTGTACACAAGGAAATGTTTGTGCTAATGTTTACATGCTTACAACGTACAATGCAAAATAGACCCTAATGGCCACCACTGCTCTTCAGGGCCAATTGGATATTGACACTGTGTAGCCAGGGGCACCGCCACTGCTGATTATACACTATTGATGTTTACATCTCCCCCTAAATGTGTCATTCATGCTGAACAGGCACAAAATGGCCTTGACTTTCAAGTAACACCAAACGCTGAGCTAAGGCAGGTCATACATTATGAAATTTTCTTTTCTTTAACCACGGGTTTAAGGAAACATCATTGCTCAATTCTCCCATCAACACAGTCAGTATTGATGGAGGAATCCCTCCCACCGTGCTATTGTGTTCTGACAGTGGGATGTTTCCCAGCCATTATAATACAATGATCACTGCTGGCAACTATTGCCGCCAGCAGTGATCGAACAAAACAAAAACCCAGACAGGTTGGTTGTACTGAATTAGATCAATACATTTGGTTGAGTACAACCAGCCTGCCCATAAATGGATCAATTTTAATCCATCTTTGCCCAGCTTAAAAAAAAAAAAAAAAAAAAAAGTGGAGTTCCAGGCAAAAATAGCACTCCTTTTGAAACATAAGACACCCCCCCCCCCCTCGTTTTTGGATACTTTTTTTTCTTCGGTACTTCCATCCCACGGCACTGCGGCGGAGTATGTAATTTCCACGTTTTTTTTGTGCCCCCCCCCCCCTCCTGGGACCTATGTGTGTCCCAGAAGACAACGGGACCATTCAGAAAACACAGCGCGACTCGTGCATGCGCAGTAGGAAACAGGCTGTGAAGCCGCAAGGCTTCACTTCCTTTTTCCTTTAGTAAGGATGCCAGCGCCTGCACTGGGAGCCGATGGACGGGTTGGCTTCAGGTGCCGACATTGTGGGTTCCCTGGATAGGTAAGTGCCCTTATATTAAAAGTCAGCAGCTACAGTATCTGTAGCTACTGACTTATTTTTTTTTATTACCCAGGCTGGAACTCCGCATTGGTCTCAGTTTCCTTTGAATCTTCAAATTCCTTTTCTTTGCTGATGTGGTCTGACTTCCTGTTAGAGGGTGGCTACATTCATTCTCCATGGTCCCACTGTATATCTCTTTCCCCCTTCTGAGATGGACTATGGGATGTTTAATGCGCATAGAGCACATGGCCACTAACATGCTCTGCTCATTCCAAAGAAACAGGAGTGAGGGAGGAAAAAGGAGAGGTTTGGGAGCTCACAGAGGATGTTACAAGGATGCAGATAAACACAGTAAGAAAAGCTTTCATGAAAAATAGATTACAGAGCCGTTAAGTAGTAAATGTGTATGGATTATTTTTGAAGAATGAGGATATTGTTCAGCGTCAGTCATAATTGGCCGAGGTCATGCCGCAGTTCCAGTGATCAGAGTGGCATTCAGCGGCAAGAAAGGTAAGTATTTAGACTGTTTCTTATTCAGGTATATGCTTGTTTGAAAATATTTAACAACTGTGCAGCCCAGTTCTTCATGTTTTTAGTAGTGCAGGGCACTAAAATTTACAAGAAGTCAGGAAGGCTAGAGGTTATGACCCACTACAGTATTGCCTTTCAGCTGTGTTAGGAAACACAACAGACGGGTGAAGTGTTATCCTGTTACCCTGTCCTCTGCTACCTTCATCCTGTAACCCTGCACTCGTATCCCCTTATCCTATTACCCAGCTCTCTCCCTCTTGGCCTGCAAATGTACTAATGCTGTGCCAGTTTACCATGCATCCTTCTAACCTACTTTAAGGTATCTGACAGTTGCCGCCTGTGACCTTAAACGAAAAATGCTTATTTCACCATACTTCAGTGACTTCCTTATAGTGACATGGATAACTGTTAGTTCTGCTTAATGACCGCAAGCAGCAATAAAACCAGTGCAGCAAACCAAGATATTCTTTATAAACTTGTACACTTCACAACTGAAATTGTGTCAGTGTGAAACATGATAAGTGAAACAAACCACATACTATTAAAATGCTCATTCCACCTATGCGACTGTTTCATGTTACACCCATATTTACAGTATAACACGAAACAAGGTCACATTCTCCAGCTCCCTGCCCTCAAACTAACTCCTCGCTTACCTAAATCGCAGGGTTCTTCTCCTTGGAGCATCTGCCCAAACAGCCACGTCATCCATTCACAGGGATCTGTGACCGGAAAGACTACAAGTCCCATCTGCAACTGTAGCAGAGAAATCACAGGGCACTGGCACAAGTGCAGTGGTGTCAATGCACTATATTGCCCATACCTCCAGTACCTTAGCCTAAGGTCCGTACGTACCACTGTACGGACCTCATGCTGGAATGTAAACCATGCAGAAGCCTGCGCATTGCGTGATGCACTGATCACAGTTGCAATGCTTTGTAGGCTTCCATGCAAACATACCTGTATAATAAATGTATGTTTTATTTAATTTGGGTACACTTGCTGCCATCTTCACCCGCTCTTCCTTCCGCGTTCGCGGGATCCAGGTGTATAAATGGCCGGAGCCGTGATGATGTCTCTCCTGCACATGCGTGTGGGAGCCTTCAGCTCTGGCACGGAGCTGTGAAGGTCTGGCACTGACATCCCCAGCTGCATGTTGTGTGAATATCTCCTAAACATTGCATGTTTAGGAGATATTCACTGTACCTACAGGTAAGCCTTGTTATATATAAGTTCAAAGATGCAGTTTTATTTCACTTTAAGCATGCATGTTAAAGGAATATGACAGACTTTTCTTTTAGTTCTTTTTAGATACGGTATACTGTATATATCTTGCTCAATTCACAATGCTACCAAACCAGAATAAATATAAAAAAAAAATAATTTTATTTAATAAAAAAAAAAAAAGTAGCAGTTCTTTTCAGCTAAAAGTCAATGAGATTTGAAAATTAATAGATAAAAAGGGCTATGCATAGAGCAAATTTCAGCCGGCTTCTGATAAACACACCAAAATTCGCTCAGTGGTTTTGTTGGCCGCTTCCTGCCCTACAAACTTTGAAAAATCAAAGGAGCCAGGCGGAAAATTGTTGGCTGAACAACACCTGCATCCAATCTGGAACAAACACGTTGGTATTTTGGCAGCTGACTGGGGCCTGATGGCAGAATACAATAACTGTAGTGGGTGATTCCCCAATCCAAACTGTGTAGCATGGATGGTGGAATCGGTTTTCCATTTAGCCTGTAAGCTGAATAGAAAAAAATCTATATGTGTATAGACAGCTTTAGTCCACCTTTGTGACCATGTTTCGTCTTATACCCATATTTAGGGTCACATTCCCACTTCCTATCCACCCACAAACTGCCTGCCCTTACCTGAATCATGGGGTTCTTCTCCCCACAGCACTCTGTTATCTTTTGATTCTGGTGTGGCTGCTCCTGAACAGCGGCATCCTCTATTCAAAGATCAACTCACAGGGATCAGTGAATGTCAGACTAAAATTCCCATCTGCTTTTGCAGCAGACTCATAGATCTCAAAGGAGCAAAGGTGAGGCGACATCACCATACTTGTAGATTGTTTTCTCCAGCCCCAGTAAAGGCCCTTTCCAATCTCCTCTATGGAACAGCGGGCGTCAATGAAAATCCGATCTGCTAAAAACAGATGGATGGCAGTCGGATGACAAGCGGTCGGTTCACATCCAACCACCCATAGAGAAAAGAGTGATGTCTATGACCGCTCTGCATTAGTGGAGTGAACATAGACCAGCCATCCGTCTGCCCAGCAGGTGGAACAAAAAAAACTGAGGAGCTTGCGAGGAGCTACTGTACCAACAATGCAATGTTAGTGGCTGAGAGTGCCGATCGGATGCCAATCGACAGACCTTTTTCAGTCATGCTATAACAGAAGCCAGCCAAATGGCCAGCTTCTGTCGGACCAGCTACCGTACACATGGGCCGACATTTCTATTAGACCGGGCGATGCCGTCCAATATTCGGCCAGTGTGTACGGCCCTTAAGGTTTGTACCTCTGTACAAACCTGGGTCTGGGGAAGAGTCTGCAGGAGCCCGTGCATTGTCCCTGTGATCACTGCTCATGATTTCAATGCTCTGCAAGCTCCAATGCAAAAAATAAATGCAATTTAAAATTTTATTAAATTGGGTAAATGTATTACTTTTTTCTCAATAGTGAAGTATGCCTTTATAGTGGCTGAAAATATTGATCCCTATTATTTGTGTGAATGCTTTGTGAATGGAGCCTAATGTGTAATAATGTAAAAATGTTTCCATAAATATTTTTTTTTTTCTATCGTACAGATACACAGGGCAGTGATAGTTTGCTACATATGCACGCAGTGCTTCTTGCTTAGTAATGCTCCCTAGTGCGTGTGCTTAGCTGTCCGCCTCTCATTGCAAGCCATTCCGTCTGAGGGATTGTTGCAAGATTAATCTCCCAAGCAGAGGTGTATCTTGGGGAGCGTAGCGGAGGAGACGGGGCATACTATCACACCAGGATAAATGCCTGCAAGCTCTGAACGTGTGGCTAACAGCTGAATCAGGCTTAAAATCCTCATATTCTTACAGAATTGGCAATTGGCTTGGACTTGGCTAAAGTACAGCGTGGCATGAAATTTTTAAGAGGAGGTGGTTATTGCAAGTTCTCTGCTCAAGGCAACAATATCCCTGTTCGGTGCTCAGGAACAGAAAGTCAAAATTGCCCCAACATTTCCTGAATACATGGTTGTTTTGCCTATTCAAATTTAATAATACAGCCATGGGATTAAATTGCAGTGAATTGCTGTATTTTGAGGATTACAGGTAATTATCTCTTGTGAGTTTAGCTGCTCACACATGGGTACATTATTAGACACATTATGGTTTAATTTGGATCTGTGCATCGAGGTGCACTTTTTTTTGCGTTAGGCAGGTGCATTTTCATGCATTAATGTGCATTTTGACGCATGCTTTCAATGCATTTTTGAATTTAGGATTTGGCATGGACAGGGTTAACAGCCTTTGGCCAAGGCTTGTTAATACATGTTGCCAACACATAAAAACACATGCATTGTCACTGACTTCTATGGGCCTCCCAATGCATCAAAATGCTAAAAAATAAACATGTATTTTACATAACTCTCTGCAGCCCTGAGATGAGAACAGAAACTTTTTTTTTATTCTGGAGAAATTGGACACATGCACTGAACCAAACTAAAAACAGAGATCCATAAGTGGGAGGGATTTCAGGATCTATTCAGCAAGAGTGCCTGAAGCACAAGACTGGCTGAGCAGAATAATACATTCTTTAGTAGGTGTTTGTTTGGATCGATGTAAATACATACATATATATATATATACATATATATATATATATACACACACACACACACCCCATACCTGACTGATGCCCCTGGAAGCTGGAAATCACTGAAGCAGACACTGCTACTTGCTGGTGCTGAGCGGCTGCTCTACTTCATTTTGGACACAGGAGGTAGGCCTCTCAGCGTGAGCACCATTCAGAGAAATCTTTGCCTTTTCTGAATGAATGCAAAGCATTCTCCAATTGGATAGGGTGGAGACGTGGGGCGGTGGCATCATACTCTCCACCAAGTCCATTCAGAAAAAGCTTTGCATTCATTGAGTAGATGCAAATTGTAAGGCACCCATACTAAGCGGCCGACCTCCTGGGTTCACATTGCTGCAGGCCAGCCACTCTAGATGTAGAAGCAGATGAAAATCCCTGGAATAGTAGTTTTTTACTTTTCCAACTTCCAGGGCCATTGGCCAGGTATGTCATATACATAGTTACATTAGTTCAAGCTAGACCTATGTAACTATGTATAAAATATTCATACCTGGAATTCATCCATGATAAGGTTTACATTCCTGGCATATGCATTAGAAGCAATTGAGTACTACCTCTACATCTATAGCCCTGCCAACATAAAACAGCATGGGATGAAATTATCGTTGTAAAATGTTCTTATGTATCTGTTTACTATACTGCATATGATACAGCCTCTTATACTGCACAGTCTGGGCATTGTGGCGGTGTGTGAATACTGATTTGGGGAAATTACCCATAGGGCATCGTGTATTCTTCCCAAGAATTGCAGTTATTTCTTCACAACCACCAATCACTTTCATACGTTCAGGGCAGGTCTTTTGCTGAAATGTGACTTAGAATTTTTCCATTTCTTGGTAGGAACACCACAATACAGGCCCATTGTGATTACCCACACATTAGGTATGAATTTCACTTGTGTTTTGTCCAATATGACAAAAGATCTGGCTCTTCTGCAAAAGTCTTTTCCTGCTTGCTGGAAAGAACTCATCACATGATTTCCTGGACAGACAGATTGTATCTGCTTTGTTTACTTTTACAGGCCCGAGCAGTAAAACGTTTGTTGCAGGAAGTCAGCCAATTGCCATTTACATGATCATTTTAGGGGCCTCAAAATCTTAAAAATGATAGCCCACATTTAAGAAGATGTGTTTTTCCAGCTGATCCAACTCAGGTACCTATGTACCTATAAGGTGACCATTATTTGATCTGGCTAGTTGGATCAGAGAATGATCCTGGAGCTTAGGATACCCATGGTCTGTGCAGCCAATCTCAGAGGAAGACTCAAGCGGCCATACAGGCTTCATTTTTTTTAGTTCAACCAGCCAGTTAAGCAAAAAAAAAAAAAAAAAAAGATGGATTCTTCCCGCTGAGCTATTGAATTCGGGCAATGGGGAAACTTCAACACTGTCAGAATTCAATGATCAGCGTTGCCCACTCGTTTGGCAAAAACCTGACAGGCTGATTGCATACAAGTAGATCTATGGATCGACTTGTGTACAATCAGCCTGCACATACATGGATTGAAATTCGGACGGTCCAGCATTTCGATGTATGGTCAGCTTCACTTGGTTATAGCAGATTTTCCTGGATGCTCATTGCATTCTTTAGAACAGCGGTTCCCAATCTATGGTATGCATACCCCCAGGAATACACTCAAATACTTTAAGTAATGCTTGAAAATGCGACAAAACTGCTCCCCCCCCTACAACTCTCTCAGATGCCAAGGTAATGCAACATGTTCACCTAGCGTGCTGGTCATCCCTGACCCTCCAGTGACAGCCTACCTTGGTGGCCATTCCGGACCCTCCAGTAACAGCCTACCTCACTGGCCATTCCGGACCCTGCAGTGACAGCGTACCTTGGTGGCCATTCCGGACCCTCCAGTGACAGCCTATCTTGGTGGCCATTCCGAACCCTCCCGTGACAGCCTACCTTGGTGGCCATTCCGGACCCTCCAGTGACAGCCTACCTCACTGGCCATTCCGGACCCTCCAGTGACACCCTACCTTGGTGGCCATTGCCGACCCTCCAGTGACAGCCTACCTCACTGGTCATTCCTTACCCTCCAATGACATATTTGTAATGCTATGGGCTAGAGGGAGGGATCCACGCATTCAGATTGGCCCCATCTGTGTCACGATGTCTTGTGCGTCGTGAATGGCTGGGACTAGCAGAGCGGAGCGTTCTGGCCACAGATGTAGAGGTTCATTTACACATACAGCAGCTCTTATCACCCCTCTCAGAAGCAACTTGTGGTGGATCTATTTTCAGAGGGCGGTTAATATGTCTCCCTCTCATCACCTGTTTTAGCTGCTAAAAAGGCCACACCACTGCAAGACTGTTGTGACACGGCCCCTTCACTTAAATTGAGGCACCCTGTTCAGGTGCCTTTGCAGGTTAAGGGGGCAGTAAAACCACAAGTGTAAATAAGCCCTAAGTGTGACCTTCCTTGAGTGATGGGGGGGGGGACTCTAGGCTCTTGGGCTCTGCATACGTAGTGTGCTCACCCCCTGACCCCTCCCTGATTGGCAGACTAGAATTTGCCTTCTGTGTCCCCCTGATTGTGTGACAGGTCTCTGGATGTTTTGGGGTCTCCTATTCTCCCTTGATTGGCTGACCTGAGCTGCTTTGGAGGTCATCTCCAGTCAACCAAGCAGATGTCTGGATTCACATTAGGGCCTGTTAATTACGTTTCGGCATGGTGCTCTACTTTTAAACCACCCCCTACTCCCACCTCCATGGGGGAGGGGGGGTAAAATTTATGGTAATGAGCTGCCAGGGGTAGCCAAGTAAAGAAGGTTTGGGAACCGCCATTATGTTAGGACTGTGAAAAAGTCAAATCTTCAGACAGCAGCCTTCTGCTTTGGGTATGTAATGTGTCTTGTTTCATCCAAATCTTTGTAATCAAATATTACCACGCTCCAGGAGTATTAGAACCACCAAGCTGGGTGGATTAGATCCTGCTGTACTTGGTATTCTCACCTATACATTCACATACAGTACAATAGCTAATCCTAACTATATTTTTTACTGTATAATAATAGAAGCTTTTAATGCCAATTATGCATCAACCTAGGTGACACTTCTCGACCTGTAAAGGACCACCATAGATGGAATAAATTGATCACTCAAAAACAGATCCTTAAATGAACCTCCTTTTACTTTTTTCCTAATGCAAACCAAAAAGAATGTGAAATTTTAGTAGAACTGAAGGCAAAACTTTTTTTCCATTTTGGATAGAGTAAGGGAGGGTCAGGTTTTTTTTGTCATCTGTCTTCCATTAAGGAAATTCCCTTTGACTTTCAGTCCCTTAGCCGCAACAGGAAGTAAGAGGAAATTCTTCCAAAGTGAGGGAAATTCCTGATAGTTACCAGACCTCATTGGAAGATTGCTCTTCTATTTCTGTTCTAAAGATCACTAAAAATTCAGGATTTTTTTTCACTTTCACGGATAAAAGTCACCAGGACAAATAGAGAGGGTGGCAGAGACGGGGGGCAGAGACATCAATAGAAACCTGACAGGTGCTCTAATCCCTCTCGACTCTACCTGAAATGGTAGATATGATCTTTTGTCCTGCATGTATGGAGGGATTAGACTGCACCAAAAATGTTTGCATCATGCGATAGTCTCTAAGTGTAGGACTGCATTTGTAGCTCTGGGATACATCAGAGACGATTCCACTGTGCACAATCAGAATGGACTGAGAGGATTAAATGCCGGGGCCACCAGCGGTGTCACCTTCTCAATCCGTGTGCACACAGTAGGCTGGAAAGTCACAGCACGCCTGGCCTTGTTTTGTGCCGAGTGGAAGCGTTGACAGCAGACTGCTGAATATTGCATGAATGCGCTCTAACCCTCTGCAGCGCACAGCAGGGAAGGGGTTAAATGGCTCGCTTTGGATTCATCTGCACTTCCATGTCGTGTTCTTTAACCCTCTAGTAGAAGAATGCTGTTTTGTTTGCCAAGCGGAGAAATCTACATCCCCCGCAGCAATAGTGCAAGGGGTTGGAAGATTTCTTCCTTCCTCCCTGGGACCTGGTGAAGCCTCCTGCGGCAGCAAACAAGGGTAAAGGGACACTGATTAACCCCTGGCAGTACAGGGATTCTATATTTACACTATATCTGTCACGATCAGCCTCGCCTACCGTGTCTGGCAGGCGGCAGGGCCGGAACACGTCACTGCTCAGGACTGCGCTGGCAATGGAACACAACTAGGAAAGCACACGTTCCTTTCGTGGCTCATCATTACAGCAAATCTGCATCACAACTAACCCCATTCACAGCATTTTGATGGCCATGGCCTAGCAAGTACCCAAACCCCCCTGGCCAACGTTGTTTATCCTTATCATCCAATTGTGTACATGGTTAGCGCTTCCTTTCACATTTTCTAATTGCGACTAGATGGATCGAGCGGTGTAGGAAGTATTGTGGCTGGTTTCCCAGGGGTTAAGCAGGCTGTGTAGGGGAAGAAAGGGACTTTTATGAAGAAGATGTGCAGAGATAGCGTAATCCAGAGGGTTAAACAAGGCAGGCATTCATCGCTAAGCGTTTGATCTCGCATGATCGTGCCTGACAGAAGCTGTGTTTCCCTCGTTTAGCAAGAAACGGCCTCAAGAGCGGCTGATTGATTAGGAGTCCCTCCCCCAAAGCCCTTTTTATTCCGATCCCCCTCCCCTCCTCACATCACCAGGACACAGATCCCCCGGGGGAAAAAGCACATCTCATTATACGGCAAATGGCCGATCGGCCGCCAATACGCAGCTCCGCCGTCTTCCTGGAACGGCTTTAACCCTTGTATAGGCCACAATGCAATGCTGCCATGGCACAGAGAAGGGAAATCACACACATTGCTCAATATATAAGAATACTGAGCTCCCATTCCAACATACAAGCTCATTTCTGGTTAGAGGAATATGGGGAAAAATTAGACCAGTGGCGATTAACTTTCTTGATATAAGGGGGGCCTCAGTTGTGGCCCCTGACATCAACAAAGGGCCACACATACCCTGGAATTCATAAAGCGTGCCATAGATACTATTTAAAAATCCATCAAATGGTGGAACATGTGACAGATTGATGTAGGTGTCAGTAAGGTGTATAGGAATCTGTCACATCTCTGACAGAACTGCCGCACGAATCTCTCCTGCCAAGTGGCAGAAATTTACAAGGCAAAAAGCTATTTAAAGAAGTCAGGAGGATAATTGAAATTAACAAACACCAGTTCCAGAGGAACGTAAAGCTACATTTTGTTGCAGAATTGTCTAAAAGAAGCAACACAATTAACAATTTGTCCAACACAGAAAAAGTCTTCTATATCTCTACTTTTTGTTGGGCCTTTGCACTGAAATTGTCAATGCTTGTGCCAGATATACATACTTGTCAGAAACAGGTATGAATCTGTCATGGGACAGCACTGAGGTTGGAGTGCTCCTACTCGACACTCCTTCCTCATTGAGCACACATCACATTGACAGCACATGGCCAAGGAGTGTTGTCCTTAAGTGGGTGGAGCCTGATGGGGAATCAAGAGACTAGTCCCCAATCAGGTTCATCTTGCTTATGGCTGACAGCAGATGGCAGTGGGCATATCTATAGTGGCTATTTAGTGCAATAGTAGCTTACAAATCCACCCACTACCATTCATTGTCAATCAAAAGCAAGGCAGACCTGATGAGGAACGAATTCATCTCTCAGTTTTCCATCCGGCTCTGCCTACCCAACAGACACCACAGCTGTGGAGACTAGTTCCCCATTAGTTCCACCTTCCCAGTAATGCAAGTCATTTCCCAAATGTGGGCATTGCCATACTGGAGAAATGGCATTACCAGTATCCCTGGCCCCCTTGTTTACAATCAGCTTCTGGCCAAGGGAATAGCCAACAGCTGAAAAGGGATGGGGATAGAGCCTTGTGGGGGAAGCTGTCACATTCAGGACAGCATGCCTCACTCTAAGCACTCTGTCCGCTAGCTCAGATCTGGTATTAATTACCACCAGTTTCCTAATCTGTGAACTGGCAGTAATTCTTTAAGAATAATAAGAATCTATTGCTACAATTGCGTCAGGTTCTTAAAGTGGTGGTAGGAAGAACTACCTATTGACATTGGCACAAATGCTTGCCTGAATTAGGTGCAGGTAGTTTTAAAGGGGCACTGCGGGACCATTCACAAAGTGCAGCACGGCTTACGCATGCGCAGTAGGAAACTGGATGTAAAGCCGGAAGGCTTCACTGTCGGTTTCCCTTACTTAAAATTCCAGTGCCTGGACCCAGAGCCAATTGAACAACCGGCTCGGGTGAGGAGATCACTGGATTCCCTGTAGAGGTAAGTGTCCTTGTATTAAAGGATAAGTCCACCCTAACACTAAAATCCCTGCATCTACAGACATCCACAATCGAACACTAACCTATCTAACCCTGTAAAGAAGAAATTAGTGTACATATCTTTTTTGAAGCCAATCCGGTGCGGGCTCCAGCGGCGGAAGCTACAGAGGACACAGCTGACAATGGCGAATGAACGGAGAGTGACATCACCCATAAAGTTACTATGGGGCTTCCGTTGTCGGCTGTGTCCTCTGCACCCGCCTCCACAGCAAAGTGTGGCTGACAGCTCAGCATAGGAACGGGTCGGATCGGCTTCAAAAAAGGTATGTATAGCGATTTTTTCTTTACAGGGTTAGATAGGTTAGTGTTAGATCGAGGATATCTGTAGATGCTGGGATTTTAGTGTTAGGGTGGACGTATCCTTTAAAAGTCAGCAGCTACAGTATTTATAATCTTTTGGTGGGAAACTGGAGCTCCTCTTTAAAATGTCATAAAAAATTCCCCAGCTTACATTCCCTTTGTGTCCACATTTGTACTCCCTACAACCCCTCCTAGGACTGATTCACACAGGTGCGGAGAGACATACAGCGTAAAAACGTACAGTATTTCTGCTTTTGGGGGTGACAGGTGTTTAGGTGTTTGACTACAGCTGCTTGTCCAGGGGTACACATCTGCCCCTATTTCTTGAATGCAGAAATACACTTATTTTTCACAATGTATGACTCTTTGTGCTCTTGTGAAAGAGCCCCTAAATTACTGTGCCACATTTGATTTTTCTCTCAGCAAAGTCCATTATAAAAGATCAGAGGAATAAAAAACATAAAAGGTAAAATAGTGTGAAATATATGAACCAAAACCACTAGAAGCCAGTCTAAAGAATATTTTCCTTCACTGGCCACAGTAAAAACCTAGGTAAGGAAATCACAGACTAATGTCTTTAGGGGCCCTGAGGGCTGTATAGTGACTGCCAAAGAGCCGCAGGTTGGGCACCAGGGCATTAGAAGGACTCCTCCTAATGAAAGCATCAACCCAGCTTATAATAATACATTGTGAAAAGTACATGCATTATCTCGGTGCTAGACAATACAGCCAAGTACCACAGTGGAAAGGAGCCCCTGTAGGTAAAAACTACAAGTGAGCCTAGTGCTGCATATATACATACCTGGGAACTGTTGGATTCACACATTTTCGCCTGATCCATTTAAATCAATGGAAATGTATAAAAACACTATACAATACTCAGCGGTGTGCTTTGACATGTATACTGATGTGTTTCTAATGCTCTCAATAGTAAACAAAGTGTGAATTCAACTTTTGGATTTTGTTCACAATACGTGTGTTATAATTTGTATTACAGTAACGCACTGTGTTTGTGTGTTGTCATTCATTTTTAACTGCACCCCAATGTACATATGCAGTGCACTATAGGGCATCACAACTCACAGGTGCACATGGCCTGTGATGCTCTGTATTTTAAAAAAGAGAGCAGAGACTGTTTTTTCATGTTTTGAGATGTGATTACAATGCATTTTAAACAAATGGAATGCCTAACACAATGAGCCCCAACGCACAAAAACATGCACAATTAAGTGAAAATGGGCCCTTAGAACTCCGTGAGCATGAGATTATGCGAGAATGGGGGTCATGGGATCCGTAACTGTCTGTGGATGAGCCCATATATTAGATTTTAGGGGTGTATTTTGATACTGACCAGTCTTCAGGAGAATTATAGTAATAGAGTTCAATAAACACATGATGTCCTAGTACCATACTTTATTTACAATAAGTGTGCAACAAACTGCCAATGGTTTCAATACGTATTCAATAAGTAGGCACTACTGATGCCACACTTCCTGTCTTAGGGTGACAGTGCTGACCATACTGTATCTCACCTCACCTTTTGCTCATTTCCATAACAGAGGGAGGTTTTCTGTAATCCATATACAATGCATCCAGAAAGTATTCACATCGCTTCATTGTTTCCACATTTTGTTATGCTACAGCCTTATTCCAAAATGGATTAAATTAATTATTTTCCTCAAATTCTAAAAACACCACCCCATAATGACAATGTTAATGACGATTGATTGAATTTCTTTGCAAATTTATTAAGAAAAAAAAAAAAAATCACATGTACAAAAGTGTTCACAGCCTTTGCCATAACGCTCAAAATTGAGCTCAAGTGCATCCACTGCACCTGAGGTGCAGGTGTTTTCACTAATTAGGCCGGGTTCACACTAGTGCGCCAAACGCTCCATTGAAAATGCTCCCTGTACTACTTTGGTCCGACTTTGATCCTACTTCAGCCCACTGACTATCATTGAAGTCGGATCAAGGTCGGATTGACGTCTTGCAGGATCCGACTTTGGCATGCGAACTGTGCTCAGATGATCTTGAGGGGGAACTCCGCGCCAAATTTTAAATAAAAAACCAGCATGGGTTCCTCATCCAAGAGCATACCAGGCCCTTGGGTCTGGTATGGATTTTAAGGGACACCCCCTACGCCGAAAAAAACTAAATCCCAATCCCAAATCCATACCAGACCCTTATCCGAGCACGTAGCCCGGCCGGTCAGGAATGGGGGTGGGGACAAGCGAGCACCCCCCCTCCTGAACCGCACCAGGCCGCATGCCCTCAACATGGGGGGGTGGGTGCTTTGGGGCAGGGGGGCACCCTGCGGCCCCCCCATCCCCAAAGCACCTTGTCCCCATGTTGATGAGGACAAGGGCCTCTTCCCGACAACCCTAGCCGTTGGTTGTCGGGGTCTGCGGGCGGGGGGCTTATCGGAATCCGGGAGCCCCCTTTAATAAGGGGGCCCCCAGATCCCGGCCCCCCACCCTATGTGAATGAGTATGGGGTACGTCGTACCCCTACCCATTCACCTAGGAAAAAAAAGTGTCAACAAAAAAAAAAACACACACTAGACAGGTTTTTAAAGTAAACCCCACCCACTTTCCTGACCGGCCGGGCTGTGTGCTCGGATAAGGGTCTGGTATGGATTTTGGGGGGACCCCCGCGCCCTTTTTTTCGGCGTAGGGATGCCCCTAAAATCCATACCAGACCGAAGGGCCTGGTATGCTCTTGGAGGGGGAACTCATGCCGGTTTTTTTATTTAAAATTTAGCGTGGAGTTCCCCCTCAAGATTCATAACACAGTGCCTGGTATTGGCGGGGATCCAAGTCGGATCCCCGTTCATTGAAAGTCGGACGCATGTCGGCTTCAAGTCGCAGGGCAAAGTCAGATCCAAAGTAGGACGGCTGTCGTGTTGCACCAGTGTGAACCCGGCCTTATCCTTTAGATGTTTCTACAACTTGACTGGAGTCCACCTGTGGTAAATTCAGTTGATTGGACATGATTTGGAAAGGCACACACCTAACAGGTCCCATAGTTAACAGTGCATGTCAGAGCACAAACCAAACCATGAAGTCAAAGGAATTGTCTGTAGACCTTTGAGACAGGATTGTTTTGAGGCAAAGATTTGGGGTAGGGTACAGAAAACATTTCTGCAGCATTGAAGGTTCCAATGAGCACAGTGACCTCCATCATCCGTAAATGGAAGAAGTTTGGAACCACCAGGACTTTTCCTAGAGCGGGCCACTTGGCCAAACTGAGCGATCGAGGGAGAAGGGCCTTAGTTAGGGAGGCAGCCAAGAACCTGATGGTCACTCCAACAGAGCTCCAGCATTTCTCTGTGGAGAGAGGAGAACATTCCAGAATAACAACCATCTCTGCAGCACTCCACCAATCATGCCTGTATGGTAGAGTGGCCAGACGGAAGCCACTCTCAGTAAAAGGCACGACAGCCTGCCTAGAGTTTGCCAAAAGGGACCTGAAGGACTCTAAGACCATGAGAAACCAAATTCTCTGGTCTGATGAAACAAAGATTGAACTCTTTGGCCTGAATGGCAAGCGTCATGTCTGGAGGAAACCAGGTACCGATAATCACCAGGCCAACAACATCCCTACAGTGAAGCATGGTGGTGGCAGCATCGTGCTGTGGGAATGTTTTTCAGCAACAGGAACTGGGAGACTCGTCAGGATTGAGGGAAAGATGAATGCAGCAATGTACATCCTTGATGAAAACCTGCTCCAGAGTGCTCTGGACCTGAGACTGGGACGAAGGTTCATCTTCCAACAGGACAACGACCCTAAGCACACAGCCAAGATAACAAAGGAGTGGCTATGGGGCAACTCTGTAAATGTCCTTGAGTGGCCCAGCCAGAGCCCAGACTTGAACCCGATTGAACATCTCTGGAGAGATCTGAAAATGGCTGTGCACCGACGCTCCCCATTCAACCTGATGGAGCTTGAGAGGTCCTGCAAAGAAGAATGGGAGAAACTGCCCAAAAATAGGTGTGCGAAGCTTGTAGCATCATACTCAAAAAGACTTGAGGCTGTAATTGGTGCCAAAGGTGCTTCAACAAAGTAGTCAGCAAAGGCTGTGAATTCTTATGGACAAGCAATTTTTTTGTTTTTTATTTTTAATAAATTTACAAACATTTCAAACAAACTTCTTTCACATTGTCATTATGGGATATTGTTTGTAGAATTTTGAGGAAAATAATTAATTTAATCCATTTTCAAATTAGGCTGTAACATAAAATGTGGAAAAAGTGAAGCACTGTGAATACTTTCCGGATGCACTGTAGGTGAACTGGGCAGGGTTGTTAACACTGTGTGGGGATTTAGTGCAGAAGTGACACTGTTCTAACAGGTTCAACAAGAATTTGGTTCTTATTAAACAAATATAACAAAATGTTTTTAATGGTGTATTTCAAGCCTAATTCCAGGTTTAACTTTAAAGTCAAATTAAAGGCAGATTTAGCTTTTTCAAATAACAAACCTGTCATACTTACAAACTCAACCAATGTGATTTTGCACAGAACAGCCCGGATCCTCCTCTTTTTGGATCCCCCACAGGCGATCTTGGCCCCTCCCTTCTCCCAAACCGCTGCTCTGTGTGTCCATTTACACATGGAGTGTGGCTCGGCCCTGCTCTCTCAGCTCACTGGCTGTGATTGACAGTAGCAGGAGCCAATGTCTCCTGCTGTTGTCTCAGCCAATGAGGAGGAAAAGACCTGGGAGAGACTCTGCTCTTGTGTACATTGCTGAAGGTAAAAACCCTTGAGCCTTTAAATAGTTTGCTAGGACCACACTGGTCCAAACGATTTCCTTCACGTGCCATACGTTAGCTACACAGAGTATACAGCACTGTGTTCCAACAGCAATATGGGGACTCCTTCCCCCATTCCCGGCACAGAATCGAGTTGGGCTGGGCGCTGCTGATCTATTCACAGGAAGCTTTTTTTTTTAATGCAAGGATTCCTCTGATTGGCTGAAGTGGAGATTGCGACGTCATTTGCCTGCCTCTCCACTTCAGCCACTCAAAAGCCTTGTATTTATTTACAAAAAAATAAAAATCTTCCTGTGAATAGCTGAGCAGCTTTCAGTCTGACTCAATTTTGTTCTGGGAGTGGTATGGGAAGTCCCTGCTGCTGGAACACAGAGCTGTATACTGTATGTAGCTGATGCTTCATCCAATTTCTACAGAGCTGACAGCTACTGCATTGAATTTATAAGGGGAATAATTTGTTTGGACCAGCTTGGGCAAACAAACCATTAAGGCCTCATGCACACAGGGTGTTTTCCTGCTGCTTTTAGGAGTGCCAGGCGTTTTTTTTTTTGTTTTTTTTAAAGCTTAAAAACACCCCTCCATGTTATTCTATGTAACCATGAACACATTGGCTTTCAGGAGCTTTTAATGGCACAGGCGTTTTGCAAGCTGCAAAAAAAAAACTAGGGCCAGCGGGTTCTGGAGCAGCAGCGTTACAGTTGTAAAAATGACTAAACGCGTGTTAACGTTGTATACAGCATTAAGCTGTGGCAAGCGTTTTTAAGCTGTAGTAATTGGATTTGGGAGTGGAAAATAGAAGAGGGCAGAGAAACGCTGCTAAACATTAACGTGGCTAAACGCACATTAACGCCAATGCAAAATGCTTCTAAAAGCGCATTTTTATAGACGCTTTTTCCTAGCGTCGGTACTGGCTTTGCAGCTCGTTTTTTTTTACTGTGCTGTGTGCATGAGGCCTTAATGTTAAATCAAACCTGCAGGTCAGCTTTAAAAGACTGAAAAGGGAACAAATAAAATAAGATAGTTTTTAGGATTCACATACACTTTCAAGCAAATAACATTTTTTGTGCATATTGATGAAAACCACTACAGTGCCCGTTAAAAGTCTATTTTGTCTTTATTGATTTCCAGTTTTCATCATATGGTCACCCAAACCTAGGATAAGATTGAAATAGTGGGTGGCATATTGGCAATGGAAAGCTCCAATTTGCCAAGTCTATGGCTGGATTTAGTTTCATACCAAACACTAAGGGCTCATTTACACCAGCAAAGCCATGACCACTGGTATGCATTGGACGTAAACAGGGCTAATGCACCAATCCCAGCACACCAAACTGTTTACTTTTTTTTTGTTTGTTAGAACTTTATTGAAATATCACAAGTGACATTTCATTAAGTTCTATTCACACAGTGGCGTTGTGATGCAGTAGTTTATCTTGTAACCTGCTGCGTTGGAAAAAGTATTGCATACAGTAATTTTTTCAGTGCTGACCACTGCAACAGTTCCAGATCTGGATCTGCTTTTTTACTTATCCTTGGAAAATGCAGACATCAACCCAGGAGTCAGTGTAAACTATGCTTGCATACATTTGTGGTTTTATAAGACCCCAGGGTGAACGTAGATAGGAGTTGTTATCCATGGCTCAAATCCTATCTGTAGTGCTGACCTGATATAACACAGCTTTCAGGACACACACATTTCAGACTGCATAAAGCATTACTGGCAAATATCTATTGGTTTGTTGTTGGACACATTGCCAGTTTTGGTTGCGTGGTGAACGACAAATATTTTCAGCAAGCTACTTAATTGCAAGGATTATTGTGAGAAATTCTCAAACCACAAAATTGTTCACCTAGCAGAAAACATGTGTATCACATGCATCCATTGATGGGCATTAAAGGTGTGAAAGCATGCATGATCAGCCACAATTGAAATCAATGTTTTTTGCCAGTAGTGTGTTGTGTATATGTGTGGATAAGCCTTAAAGCGGTATAAAAACACAAAACCAAAAATGTGATATATATTTCAGCTTACAAATCATTAGATGTGGTGGCTGCATTCGTTTTCGTTTCTTCTTCCCTCGCTTTTCATCTGGTAATCCAGCCAGTAACACACCTCCTGTCTTATAGTTCCTCCACTGAGTCTGGATGAATACACACAGGGGGCACATTTGGACAGCAGCATTGCCAGTCTGGGGGAGGGGGAGTATTATATATACTAGCAGATTTAAAATACACTAACAAACTGAAGCCAAACTCCAGCTAACACTTTATAAGCAGTTACAGCAAATTGATTTTTTTCCTTTTAGGGATTCAGGTTTTACATAAATAAAACTGATCATTATAAGCACCCTGCTGAATGGTTTGCCTTATCTCTGTAACTGATACCTCTGCAAGAGAGCTTTGTCTTTTAAAAACAACAGACTAGCATATGTAAAACAAATTGGCATGTACCCAGTTCTTTATTTTCAATAAAAATATTGAACAAGGAAAAAAAACAACAGACTTACTATCCAGATCACCGGATGAAAATAGAAGAAAGTAAACTAAACTAATGTGGCCAACACATCTAATGATTGGTAAGCAATATAATAAATGTTTACTTTTAGGTTCAATATCGCTATAAGCTGGGCACACCAGTAAAATTTTTGCTTGAAATATTTTATTTTCTGAACATTCATTCAATTTTCTAATGGTTAGTGGTGCCAAATCAACAAACATTTTTGACTGTAGTGACAAGAAAATTTTAAGGAACAGGTTGAACAATTTTTCAAATAAAATTCTAACTGTGAGTGTTGTACATGTTGGAATGAACCTTTTTAATGCATCTGGGATTCCATTCACAAAGCAGGATTTTAAAAGTGACACTAAAGGCTCAGTTTTTATTTAAATAAAATAACAAATGAGTTAGGATCTTTCACACGGGCGGTCCGCGGTCACTGTGCAGAGATGGGCCCTTCAGAGCCACGCTCTCCTCTATGGGGTGATCAGATCAAAACGGACCGCTTTTCTATTTTCATCTGATCCCATTTGCCAGACGGATGGAAAATAGGGTCTCCATTCGTCTGGATTTCACAGAAAGGATCAGATCGGATAGCAGCGGGTGTCAGCGGACATGTCACCTCTGACATTCGCAGCTCCTTAGGGGTGGATGGAGGCTCATATCAGGTCCACCTGAAAACTGACAGGCGGACCTGATCGGAAAGCCGTGTGAAAGGGGCCTTATACTTACTTGCTCTGTGCAGAGGTTATGCACAGAGCAGCCCTGATCCTCCTCTTCTGAGGTGCCCCGCTGGCACTGCTGGCCCATTCCCCTGCTGAGTGCCCCCAGAGCAAGCTGCTTGTGTATGCTCACTCCTGAGCTGCCTCTACGTGTCCATAAGAGTGTGGCTTGGCCCCACCCCCTCCTCACTGGCTGTGACTGACACCAGTGGGAGCCAATGGCTCCCACTGCTGTGTCTAAGTCAATGAGGAGAAAGAGACCCAGGAAAGCTGCTGCTCCTGTGCACATCGCTGGATCGGGCACAGGTAAGCATTGGGGGGGGGGGGGTGCATTCTTCATGCAACCTTCAGCCTTTACAATCACTTTAAGGGCTTTCAAACTAAATCAGTTAACACAATGATGACAAAATTAAGACAAACCGTTTTCAGAATTTCTGTACAAACACCCGAACAAAATTCTAACCATGTATGGCCAGCTTTAGCAAAACTGCAAAATTCATTTTCCCTGTAAAGTTTCTGCACTTATCTATGTACTCTACAGTGGAGCTGATACATAAACATTACTGCTCCATTGGGCTTCACAGAGCTTGGTCACAAGAAATGCAGTCTAAACTGCTACAATTTATATAGCAAGACTTCTTTTTAGTGCCAATCAGGAAATGCTTTGCTTTGAACACTTGCTCTTTGGGATAGAGCCCAATGTAAGGCTAATTAGCATGCCCTGTGCAGCAAAATGTGTTTATAACCCAAAGTACACCCAATATACAATACAAGATTTGGAAATACACTGAAATGGTAATGTGCCAAAGGTAACGGAGGAATAAACAACCACCTTCTATTCAGGTGCAAGCAAGCTGAGTCACTGGTAATACATTCCGTGCACACAATACAAGCTATACATTAGCACACATTCTGTACAGACACCATACGTATTTTGTGCGGACAGTTTAAGCTGCTCCACATGCCCTCCCCCCTTTATCAGCAATCACAAGTGTAAACTCATTTATTTGACAAAGGAGGAAAACCATCACATGCATTGGAGCTAACAAGGCAGCTTATACCTCTATTGATCCAAGTATATGACTCTGTGTGGAACTATTAAAGGGCTATTTGCCGCATGTTTCATGGGACCTGAACATTTCCTAAAGTAACAAATGTTCAGACATGTAGGAAAAATGCTCACATGTAGCGTCACTATTCCAGGACATAGCAAATATTTCCAGTTATTTTAACTAAGCCACTTTTACTAGCAGGAAAACTACAACAGGTGATCTTGCAATAATGGAATGTTTTATAAGACTAGTACTGTAAGATTATTTCATCGTAGAAAATAAACAAAGTAGGGTTATGTGCCCATGGATTTCAAAAGTGTATTCCATTTTGTGGACCTTGTCTTAAATTTGATCTTTTTATGGCTGCTAGATGAAGGCAGTCTCCTATTGTATTGACAGTATTTCTAAACATTTTTACTCCAAAAAGGAAAACATTTCAGGTCTCGGAACTCCTGCTAAAAATGATATCTATTGCCCACAGTATGTTATCAATAACAGTTAGGTATAGCTATAACAGTAAATATAGTATAATAAATAATGGGAATATGTCATACCTAAAGTATTGGGGGGATAATATTTTAACAATAAAATGCTCTGAATTTAAAAATACAAAACAATTTTAAGTAATAATAACAAAAAGAAAGGGAAAAGTAAGATCTTTTACACGAGAGGTTCGATTTGGTCCGGCAGCCCGTTTTTCAGCTGAACCTGATTGGACCCTCTATTCCAGGGGTCTTCAAACTGTGGCCCTCCAGGTGTTCAGGAACTACAATTCCCATCATGCCTAGTCATGTCTGTGAATGTCAGAGTTTTACAATGCCTAATGGGATGTGTAGTTCTGCAACAGCTGGAGGGCCGTAGTTTGAGGATCCCTGCTCTATTCTCTACAATGGGCAGTCGGATGTAAATGGAATTGTGTCCGTTTACAACTGGCTTCCTCCGTCCCCCTACCAAAAAAAAAAATGGAAGGGGATCCATTGCCTTCCGTCTGGCTGGATCAGGGGCAATTGGGTGTAAATGGACAGTTTACATCTGGCTACCCATAGAGCAGAGCGGGCTGTGTCCCTGTCCAAACACCTCTCATCTCAGCAGCGGATCAGCGGATGGATCCCCTGCTGAGAAAAAAAAAACAGATCCAGCCCGTGTGAAAGGGGTCCAACAATAATGACCAGAAAACAAACACAGGGAGATGTCCCTACTTCAGTGGAGAAGTGTCTCCTTACATTGATGGTGAATGAGATGAATACTACCCTAAAGCCTGATACACACGGGCCGAATATCAGCCGGTTCAACAGAAACTGGCTGACATTCACCCCATCAATGTGTACACCAGCCTGTCCAAAAGGCTGGCTTCTGTCGACCAGGCATGCTGGAAAACCAGCATCTAATCAGCTTTCGCTCAGCGATGGCAGCCAATGCCTGGCAAATGCTGACCGTTGTGTTCTGGTGGGGGGGCAGGCCCCCAGTCAGAAAAAAATAGCTCAGCGGAAAGATCGCTGTACTAACACACATAGTTATTACAGCGAGCTCCTCTTGAGCTCCGCAGGTTTTTTTCCTTCAGCCCGCTGTGTTGAACGAAAAAAAAAAAAACTGTGTACCAGGCTTTACAGACAGCTAAAAAGATCATTAGTGGCATGCCACTATCTCTGCCAAGTGATGTTGGCCTCAGAACTATGCAGGTACTATCAGATGGGAAATCAGTCCGCAAATACTCAAGGAACACCAAATAATCTCTGGAAAACCGTAGGGTTGCACAGAACCCTGGTTGAGAATGGCTTGTGTGGGGATAACACAGGCATTCATCTTTTCTGTCTCTGGAAAATGGAATGGACGAGGCAGAGGAAACACCCAAATGCCCAAATACATAGGTGGTTCCACTAATGCTGTGTACACACGACCGGACTTTCGGCGGACTGAAACACGTCGGACTTTGACAGACTTTCGACTGACTTTGACGGACTTCCGTCGAATCGGACTTGTCTACACACAATCACACCAAAGTCCGACCGTGATGACGTAAGACTGGACTAGAATAAGGAAGTTCATAGCCAGTAGCCAATAGCTGCCCTAGCGTCGGTTTTTGCCCGTCAAACTAGAATACAGATGAACGGATTTTTCGACTGGCCTCGAGTCCGTCGGAAAGATTTGAAACATGTTCTTAAATCTAAAGTCAGTCACATTTTCGACAGAAAAGGTCAGCTGCAGGTCCGATGAAGCCCACACAGGGTCGGATTGTCTGACGGATTCGTTCCGTCGGACAAATTTGGTCGAAAAGTCCACCCGTGCGTACACGGCATTAGTGTATGTACACAACTGATTAGCAATGTGCCTATCACAGTAGAAGCATGCAGAATAAAGAAGTTTTCATTGCTGGTCTGAATTTGAAGATGCACGTTCCAGGATTGTCTTTCTTATTCTTCCTTTACTATTTGGCAATTTAACGACCTGGAATAAGCACTGCACATATTAATTGTTGGGACACGTAATGCACATACTTGCTTTGGATCAGTGTCTCATGAAGCTGTAAAGCAAGGATAGGGATGACAGCCCTTGTGCTTGAAAAGTCCATAATGACAACACTTATCTTTCTGTCTAGGGCTGCACCGACACGGGTATTGGTATCGGTGCCAATACTAAGCATTTGCACAAGTACTCGTACAAATGCTCCGATACTTGAAACCGATACTTTTGCCTTTTCCTATCCAAACCACATCGCTCCTGTGTGAACCCAGGCTTGTCATAGTGAATTTAGCCTGGGTTTACACAGGAGCAGTGCAGGAAACTGCATGTGATTCAGACAGGAATCGCACCGCATTCCTGTTCAAAGTACATGCGATTATTTGCAGTGCGATTTGAGCCCATTAATTTTGTATGGCTCAAATCGCACCACAAAAGTATCGTTACTCATAAGCGCCAGTAAAAAAGCGGCAACAGTGCAACCCTATTTCTTTCCTGAGAGATCCCCCTTAAATGTATTACCACATCAATTTACTCAGATTCCAATAAGACCTTAGTCCCTTCTTTGCAGGGAACCAGCACACTTTTAGTACAGCTAGTGGCCATTTTATTGACTACACCTGCTCAATAACACACATAGTAAACCCATAAAAGCTAAAGTTATGTAATTGTACACAGACATATCCCTAAAGCTGAACATTAAGATATCTTTCTTCCAGTCCAACCTCCCTCTCCCCATATACAACTGCAATAAAAAATGAAATTCTCAATAACAACCTAACAATAAAACTCCTATTGCTGCTGGGGGCCACTGAATTTCCCTGTAAACTCTGGGGGGATCAATTAGTGGGGTCTGTGTGATGTAAGCATGCCAGCACTTCTATACTTAAGCTACAAGGGGGCAGTAACATGACCAGCTGCCCTGTTAATGAGGATGGAGCAGCTGTGAGCGGTCATTACTGCAGGAAATCACTACTCATCTGTGCTATGAAGGGGAACAGCAATATTACTGATCCCTTGAAAAAAGAGAGGGTTCAGGATTGAGCTAAGCAAACATATAACTTTGCTATTAGGGTGTTAATCAGAGTGGAGTTCAGCTTTAATTTTGAATATTATTCTTTTAGTATTGCCATTATTGTGTCCAATAGTTCAAGTACAATGTGTGACATTCACAGCTCCCCTACCTGAATTGTCATTGTTCTTTTGAAGTAGTGTTTAAAACCTTTTAAAAAATGGCTATAGCCTGACTGATAATCCAACAAAGTGCAAATTACCGTCCACTTTTCAATAACATTTGCCAGCAACAAGCACCCAGCTTCTTTTATAGCATTAGCTGTCTCAGTCTCTCTCCCTCTCTGTGTTACAATCTGGAAACTTTGCAGTTTCCATTAAAAATGCTGCAATATTGTTAATGAAGATATACTGTAAATGCATCTCAGGGTCAGGTTGTGAAGCCTCCCAGCTATGTTTATCCCGCTAATTACTATAATAGCAATTTCAATAACATAACTACTTCATACTTGGCTTGTTAGCTGGGTTACCGAGTACCTAAGATGGACAAAGATTTTTACACCATATAGTTTTTCCATCTTTAAATGTTTAGTTGCTCATTGTGAGACAATGAGTAGTTTTGTAATTAGTGTATTGTGTGCAGTGGCAATGTATGGATATAGATTTTTGGGGAGGTCAGTTTGTACGGATCGAACAAATGTGTTTTTTTTATTAATTGTTTATATTTAGGCTTTTATGTTTAGAGGCGTTTTGATGCATTACAATGCATTACAATGCCATCATCCATATATAGAAAGGGAAGGGACAATGTGCATTAAAACAGTGTGTGTTTAATATCACTTTTAAGGGAACATTTGTCAGTTCACAGACTTCATTGTTGAACCCCCTACTTAGACTGCACTGGGGAAGACTTTTTATGGTCGGTCTTAAAGTGTATGTCAGGACAAAATAACAAAATATATTTTGAGTACAGTTCTCCAAACCATGCATATTCAAGCATACTTTGTTCCTTTAAAAAAATCCTGCAAATATAGAGAAAAAAATAGAGAAAAAAATGTGTTGACCTGCAAAAAATCCAAAGTGCTTTTAGCCCGTTGTCAGCCTTGCCCTTTTGGACAACAGAACTCTGCCTATTCTCATACGTCTCTGTCCCACTTCACATGCATACATTGATTTCTTTCCCAGCAATACATTGCTGCTGCCTTGATTCTCGAGCCTTCCCACACATGGTGTGTAGAGAAAAAGCCTCTTGGGGGATACAGTGCTGGAGGGAGTGACTATGTCAAAAAGAACTGACCTCTGAGCATGACCATGCAAAAACTTTATAAGCCTTATAATGAGAATATAATCATTATTTAGAGATCGGATAAAAAATAAAAATGTACAAGATATCTAGGTATTTGGATCTCCTTTAAAATCGAGGAATATTTGATTCAAAATTTGAGGCCACTTTTAGATAAATTTAAGGCGAAGAGTAGAATATGGACTAAATTACCTTTATCTCTGGTGGGACCTGCAAATTTGATTAAAATGTTCTGGGGTCCTTCGTTACTTTATATTCTACATAATTCTCATATGTGGATTCCCCTTAAATGGTTGAAAAAAAATAGATTCCCTGTTCCGTATGCTATTATGGAAGGGTAAAATTCCTAGAATTAAGCTTTCTATATTACAACTTCCCAAAGATAGGAGGGGACTTGCTGTGCCAAATGCAAAGATGTACTTTATTGCTTCTCAACTGCAACAGATGGTTGGGATGGGGCAATGTAGACAGGATGGACCCAATTCAATTGATACTTTTGACTCGAACCTCTTGTAATCATTTAATAGCTCAATTGGAATCCGGATCTATTGGAAACGCTATACAAAGACCCACCTTAGTGTTGATGAACAAGTATGGCAGGAAATGAAATAAAAAATGCAATATATAGACATTTCAGTTTATACCCCTCTATGGCAGAATATAAAGTATAAGGAGATAAATAAACTAGAAGTATTCGGGGTATAGAAAGGATCGGGAATTCAATATATTGACCAATTATACTCTGATGGGGTGCTAAATCATATCAAGACTATGATATTTCCTACTTTCCAACACCTTTTTTCAATATTTACAATTAAGACATGCTTTACAAATTCAATTTAAAGTAAAGAATTAAAAAGTTCAAAATATGCCATTTACAGACTTAATCGCAGATACAATTGAAAAAGGGCATCATCACTAAAATATATGGCTATTTAAATGGCCAACTCCAGGGAAAGGCTACCCTGGGAAAAGGACCTAGGAGATCTAACAGATGAACAATGTAGGAGAACCTCAGCTGTCCTAATACATATGCTATGAAAATGTCCCAAATTATTTAGGTACTGGCAAAAAACAATTGATACTATTAACCGGGTATACCAAATACAGGTACAAAGGGATCCTAAAATAAGTTTGCTGGGGTGCCTAGAAAAAGAAATATACATACCAACAATTAGAATAGCAATTAACAAGATGTTGTTTATTGCACACAAGCTAATCGCACAAAAATGGATTTCCTCGAATGTGCCAACATACGAGGAATGGCACCTACAGGTTAATGACACTTTATTAAAAGAATGGCAGGTTTGTTAAAATAGGGGGCCAATAAAAAAAGTTTCATAAAATATGGGAATTGTGACTGGGCATGCCCAGGATGACTGTTTATAATAGCAACAGATGGAACTCCAGGGGTGGATGGTTCAAATTATAGAAAATGTGGGGAAGGATAAGTGAAAGAGGGGTGAATAAGGGAAAGTAAATAAAAGGTAGGAGGAGAAAAGGGGAGAGGGAAGAGAGAGGTGGAAAAAAAAGAGGAAAAAGAAAAGAAAGGGGAGAGGGAGAAGAAAGGGAAAAAAGAGGGAAGAAAGGTGGAAAAGAGAAAGGAAGAGTTATGCCGTGTACACACGAGCAGACTTTTCGACCGGACTGGTCCAACTGTCTATCCGATGGACCTCCGACGGACTTTTCGATTGAACAGACTTGCCTACACACAATCACACCAAAGTCCGATGGATTAGTACGTGATGACGTACGACCGGACTAAAATAAGGAAGTTGATAGCCAGTAGCCAATAGCTGCCCTAGCGTCGGTTTTCGTCCGTTGGACTAGCATACAGACGAGCGGACTTTTTGATAGGAACTGGGTCCGGCGGAGTTCCAACGTAAAGATTTGAAACATGTTCCAAATCTAAAGTCCGTCAGATTTTCAACTGAAAAAGTCTGCTGCAGGTCCGATGAAGCCCACACACGGTCGAATCGTGCGCGGGACTCGGTCCGTCGGACCAGTCCGGTAGAAAAGTCTGCTCTTGTGTATGCGGCATAAGAGGGATAAGTTTAGGATATAAATGGATTGTATAGATAGGTGTGCTCATAAGTTTGCATACCCTGGCAGAATTTATGATTTCTTGGCCATTTTTCAGAGAATATGAATGATAACACCAAAAATTTTCTTTCACTCATGGTTAGGCCCCTTTCACACTCTCGGACCGTTCAGGTCCGCCTGTCAGTTTTGTCGGCGGACCTGAACGGGCGCTCTATGCTAGTCTATGGAGCGATGGATGTCAGCGGCGACATGTCCGGTGACATCTGACCCGGTCCGATCCGCTAAAATCAGACGGATGGCCCTACGTTCGCATCCGTCACTGGCGGATCGGATCAGGTGAGATCTGATGAAAAACGGACATGCTGTCCGTTTTCGTCCGATCTCTCCATAGCAACCAGCGGCGCTCGACAAGCCCCTCCCCGCTCAGTAAACATAGAGGGACCTGTCATCCGTCGGCTCAGCGGAGATCAACGGAGAGATCTCCCGCTGAGCTGGCGGACAGAGGCGAACTCCGTGGTAGCGGATCCGCCTCGTGAGAATGAAGCCTAAGTGTTTGGCTGAAGCCATTATCAATTAACTGTGTTTATTCTTTTTGAATCATAATCACAACAGAAACTACCCAAATGACCCTGATCAAAAGTTTACATACCCCAGTTCTTAATTATTATTATTATTCAAGATTTATATAGCGCCAACAGTTTGCGCATCGCTTTACAATACGAGGGCAGACAGTACACTTACAATACAAATCAATACAGGAGGGATCAGAGGGCCCTGCTCGTTAGAGCTTACAATCTAGAAATACTGTGTATTGCCCCCTTTAACATCAATGACAGCTTGAAGTCTTTTGTGGTATTTGTGGATGAGGCTCTTTATCTTCCCAGATGGTAAAGCTGTCCATTCCTTTTAATAAAAAGCCTCCAGTTCCTGTAAATTCTTGGGCTGTCTTGCATGAACTGCATGTTTGAGATCTCCCCAGAGTGGCTCAATGATATTGAGGTCAGGAGACTGGAGACTGAGATGGCCACTCCAGAATCTTCACTTTATTCTGCTGCAGCCAATGACAGGTCGACTTGGCCTTGTGTTTTGGATCATTGTCATGTTGGAATGTCCAAGTACGTCCCATGCACAGATTCCTGGCTCCTCCAGTATTTTTAGATAACATACTGCATTCATCTTGCCATGAATTTTGACTAAATTTCCTGTGCCTTTGTAGCTCACACATCCCCAAAACATCAGCGATCCGCCTCGGTGTTTCACAGTAGGAATGGTGTACCTTTCATCATAGGCCTTGACTCCTCTCCAAATGAAGCTGGTTGTGGCCAAAAAGCTAAATTTTGGTCTCATCATTCCAAATGACTTTGTGCCAGAAGGTTTGAGGCTTGTCTCTGTGCTGTTTGGCATATTATAAGTGGGATACTTTATGGCATTTGCGTAGTAATTGCCTTCTTCTGGCAACTCGACCATGCAGCCCATCTTTCTTCAAGTGACTCCTTATTGTGCATCTTGAAAAAGCCACAACACATGTTTTTAGAGAGTCCTGTATTTCACCTGAAGTTATCTGTGGGTTTTTCTTTGCATCCCGAACAATTTTCCTGGCAGTTGTGGCTGAAAGTTTAGTTGGTCTACCTGACCATGGTTTGCTTTCAACAGAACCCCTAATTTTCCACTTATTGATTAGAGTTTGAACACTGCTGATTGGCATTCTCAATTCCTTGGATATAATTTTTTATCCCTTTCCTGTTTTATACAGTTCAACTACCTTTTCCCACAGATCCTTTGACAATTCTTTTGCTTTCTCCATGACTCAGAATCCAGAAATGTCAGTGTAGCACTGGATGAAAGATGCAAGGGTCTGTCAGGAGTCCAGAAACTCATTGACCTTTTATACACACACACACTAATTACTAGCAAACAGATCACAGGTGAGTAAAAAAAAAAATCTAGAAAAATATGTATATTTGGTCAGTAATTTACGTCTAATGTGGGCAAATGCCCATTTTACATATTGTGCAGAACAAAAACGTGAGAATACGTTTTCTTGCATGCACGCAAACGCATATGTGCGAAAATGCATGCAAATACATCCAAAAAAAAAGCCAGAACATGTAGATGCTCAAAACAAGAGTATCATGTGCAAGAGGCCTAATTCATTTCATTGAAATAAGAAGTTTGGGTTGGGACTTTATATGAGACCGTGACCATCCAGTACACAGGTCTCCATCCCTATGTATACAAGAAAAATAAGGGGAAATTGGGGAAAAAGGGGGCAATGGGACTTTATATGAAACACAACACTAGGGCAGGCTGGGTCATCAGATATAGAAAAATAGTAAGATTTATTGATACCACATGAAAATGCAATCGATGCTACTCACATATAGTCAATAGATATGGTACAGAGTAAGTAAAACATGACAGTAGAACATATTACAGTAGCATAGTGACATGTTAAAACATTGTAGCATAGGTAAATAACAGTATCATCAGCATTACACCCAACATGTGTGTACGTAATCAATATTATATTAAATTCACACTGATGACTTAAACACTAAAAATGCCCATGGTAGATGCATATTTGCTGTGACATGTCAAAAAATTGTGAATGTTTAGTTGTAATGCTCGACGCGTTTCGTGGAAGTTTGTCCACTCATCAGGAGCAGCTATCTGGAAATATCTAGGGTATGATATAAAATAGTAATTAATAATGTATAATTGCAACAGGAAGAGGGGAAGCAAAACCGCTAGTCCTAGCACTCTTACCTGTGGGTATGCAGTATAGTGATTGTAGGGCATAATAGTAATATTCATGATGGTAGGAGATTTTTGGGGGTGAACGTAGCATCCCCACGGGAGCTGAGGAGGCGACCAAGCGGCGGCACGGCGAGACAATTCAGGGTACCATAGAATAATAGGTAGTAGGAAGGTTCCCCTTGGTTTCCAACATGGTAGTGTAATTTATAGCATAAACCCGAGGTAGCTGTAAAATAATAGGGGTAGGTGTATAGTTGTAAGCAAAGAACGGGTGTTGTTAGATGACCACAGAGTGGAAGATAAAGTGTAGGGCAAAGTGAAGCTCAGGTAGAAAGGGCATAGAAAATCCAAACAAAGTGATAACAGGGGAGCCAATAGGACAAAGGAAGAGAGGAAAGAACGCCCACCACAGACACCAAGTGAGCAAGGTGAAGGGACAATGTATCGCAGTAAGTGTGAAGACAGGCAGGTAGATGGGGGTAGTGAAAGCATAGTGAAAAGAAATAGAAGTCCATGGTTACCTGAGATGGTTAGATCTCAGCCGTCTAGCCAGCGAGGTAACCCCCAACGTCACGCTAAGGCGTGCTGTGAGGGAGGAAAGGAAGCAGCCTACTGGGGCGACTAGCGCCTATATAGGCAGCCTCCGCCTCCATCAGTCTGCACGCCAGTTGGAAACTACGTCACGTCAGCACATGACGTCAGATGACGCCAAACGTAGCCGACGTGCGGGGCGTGGTGTCGATGCACAGCGGACACACGCCCACGATCTCGTGACCTATGGATCAAGGGGATCGGGCGATAGTACCGGTGTGCGTCGCAGCTCCCGGGGATGGAATTGATCCACCCCCCGAGTATTATCCACTCTGTGGTCATCTAACAACACCCGTTCTTTGCTTACAACTATACACCTACCCCTATTATTTTACAGCTACCTCGGGTTTATGCTATAAATTACACTACCATGTTGGAAACCAAGGGGAACCTTCCTACTACCTATTATTCTATGGTACCCTGAATTGTCTCGCCGTGCCGCCGCTTGGTCGCCTCCTCAGCTCCCGTGGGGATGCTACGTTCACCCCCAAAAATCTCCTACCATCATGAATATTACTATTATGCCCTACAATCACTATACCGCATACCCACAGGTAAGAGTGCTAGGACTAGCGGTTTTGCTTCCCCTCTTCCTGTTGCAATTATACATTATTAATTACTATTTTATATCATACCCTAGATATTTCCAGATAGCTGCTCCTGATGAGTGGACAAACTTCCACGAAACGCGTCGAGCATTACAACTAAACATTCACAATTTTTTGACATGTCACAGCAAATATGCATCTACCATGGGCATTTTTAGTGTTTAAGTCATCAGTTTGAATTTAATATAATATTGATTACGTACACACATGTTGGGTGTAATGCTGATGATACTGTTATTTACCTATGCTACAATGTTTTAACATGTCACTATGCTACTGTAATATGTTCTACTGTCATGTTTTACTTACTCTGTACCATATCTATTGACTATATGTGAGTAGCATTGATTTCATTTTCATGTGGTATCAATAAATCTTACTATTTTTCTATATCTGATGACCCAGCCTTCCCTAGTGTTGTGTTTCATATAAAGTCCCATTGCCCCCTTTTTCCCCAATTTCCCGTTATTTTTCTTAATTCATTTCATTGGCCAAATAATTTATTCTGGTCATTGAAATGAATTAATGCTCAAGCACTCATGTTTAACAGCTGCTAGAAGCTGTTAGCAGCATCTAGCAGCTGTTAGTAGTTTCAAACGTTTTTTTCTGCCCTAACTCTGATGCTCCTGAACGCACTCACTGGCAGTCTTTTTTTCCTGTCTTTAACAACCTCCAAAAGCTCCTGCCACGAAACACTGCTAAAAGCCTGTGTGCATGTTACACATAGGCGAACATGGAGGAGCATTTAGAGGCAGGAAAAAAAACATCAGACACCCCGAGAAGCAGCTGTAAAAATGTCCAGTGTGCATGAGACCTAGTAGTGGGAGTGTCCAAAACTACAGAAGTTTTGGCAGGAGGTCATATAACAGATACAGGAGATTGCGGGAGTGGATATTCCTAAAGATCCATGGTCTTATTTATTTCATAATATGAAGATTACAATAAAGCCATACCTTACGTAATGAATGCAGCAAAAGAGTTGATTCCAAGATTTTGGCAGGTACCAATGTACCCTAGAATGATTGGGTTAAAAGGGTACAGTATATTTATAATATGGAAGAACAGTACTACTGTAGAGAGGACAAAATGGAAAAATGTGTAAAAATATGGAGAGGGTGGACTGAGTTTACCCCCTTCATGCCTAAGCCTTTTTCTGACATTGCTGCTTGTTGCTTACAAGTTAAAATCCGTATTTTTTGCTAGAAAATTACTTCGAACCACCAAACATTATATATACTTTTTTAGTAGAGACCCTAGAGTAAATATTAAGAATAAAATGGCGATTGTTGCAATATTTTATGTCACACAGTATTTGCACAGTAGTCTTTCAAACGCAATTTGTTTGGAAATAAATACACTTTCATGAATTAAAAAAAACCCAGAACAGTAAAGTTAGCCCAATTCTTTTGTATAATGTGAATGAAGATGTTACGTTGAGTAAATAGATACCCAACATGTCATGCTTTAAATTTGCACACACTCGTGGAATGGCGACAAATTACGGTACTTAAAAATCTCCATAGGCGATTCTTTAAAAATTTCTACAGGTTACCCGTTTAGAGTTAGAGAGAAGGTCTTGTGCTAGAATTATTGCTCTTGCTCCAACTTTCGTGGCAATACCTCACATGTATGGTTTGAACACTGTTTACATTTGCTGTCGCGACTTACATATGCATTCGCTTCTGCTCGCGAGCACGGAGGGATGTGGCGCTTTAAAAAAATTTTTTTTACTATATACACTGTCCCTTTAAAAAAAAATTCTGATCACTTTTATTGACGTCAGAAGGAATGTAAACATCCCTTGTGACAGTAATAGGCAGTGACGGGTTCTCCTTTATGGAGGGATCTGGGGTCCCTCCTTTGCACTTAAAAGCATTGAAAAATTTGGCTATTTTGAATAGTAATTTTTTAAAATTTGGCGTCTTTAAGTCTTCTGTAAACCGGAAGAGATCTCATGACATCGCTTCCGGGTTACTAGATCCGTGACCCAATCAAAGCCGGTTCCGGCTTCGTTCGGGTCTCCGGCCAACCGGCCGACGTACCACCTAGTCGCTCGGGCCTCCCGCTGGGACAGGAGAGCCCAGACGAGCCAGGGAAGAGGAGGACGTCCCTCCCTCTACTTTGGATGACACTTGAGCGGCTTCTTAGCTGCATCGGTTGTCATCCCGAGAAAGCCAACTGTTGGCTCTAAAAAACTGTGCTGGGGTGATGCCTGCAGCTGCAGGCATCACCCCGGTACAACCCCTTCAAGCCGAGGCCACATATTTGCGTAGGTCGGTGTGAAGGGGTTAAGGAAGTATGCTGAACCGGTGGAAGTATAAATGAGGAAGGAAGGAGATGGTGAAAAGGGGAGGAAGAGAGGGAAGTTTGCAGGTACATTTAGGTAATACCCTTTGGAGCTTTTGCACATGGGCACCAGAGCCTATGCAGTGTAAATACTGGCATTTTCCCCATGCACAGGTGCTGCATACAAGCCGCCCATTGACATATACATCGTAACTCACGTAAATACGATTAAGCATACACCTGTATGCTACACTTTATGTGTTTACATAAGTAGCACCATAGTGCAATTCATGTCTATGGGCAGCTGTATACAGCACCTGGACTGCCCATAAGGGGGGGGGGGCTGGGATTTACATTGCACAGGCTCAAGTACCTATGTGCAAGAGCCCTTAATAATAGCAATTCAGACTGTGGTCATGGTATGGCTGATCCATACTGTTACTGCACTACATTCCATATACAGAGATATTGTAAAAAAAAAAAAAAAAAAGGAATATTTCTCGTCCTGGCCACTTCCCTATAAAAATTGCATTTTGCGTTCCTAGACTACAAGTCCTTGTACCTTGACATTTTTTTTACTACAGCTCACTGCAGTTTTCCCAGAAGGGAGTCTGTTGATGTGGGACATAAAAAAAAAAACTGTACTGACAGCCTGTCCTTGATAATCTCAAGACTGTTGATCAGCCTCCACTAAACTGAGATGACCATATATTCAGGTACATGCAAGCAACACTTTGCTTCTAAAATGTCGCCTGGTCGTCGATTTCGTTTAATGTTATTGACACCAACCTTGCCGACCAGCACAGTTGCACTAAATCATGTCAGCCGAGTCAATCTAAACCTAAGCATGTGATGCTTCTAAAGCCAAGAGCTTCCTGGTGGGTCATTTGTGGCTGCAAAATCAATAGGCTCTGCTGCTTGTACTGTCAGTTTCATACACAAATAAATAATATTGTATGCGCTTATTGGTTATTGCAATAAATGAGCCTATTTAAACCTGCAGCTATTCCCTTCATGGAAAACCAGCACTCACGGGCCTAGAGCTTGTGGCAGATAGGATCAGCAAGTACTAGGCCTATTTTGTTTTCTCTCCAGGGAAAAGCTGAGGAGAAGAACAAGAGCTTTGAGCTCAGGCTGGTTCTGCTGGTCTCCCTGATGGCTGGAGGCCAGGTGGTCTTCTCAGTATTAACGTAAGAGTAACTGAGGCCTGGCATTCTGTGTTTTCCCAAAGGAAGTGCCCTGGGGATGGAAATCTAAAACCCAGGATTTTCTGAACCCGTGCAGTATAACTGGAGCCATCTGGTGATCCTATTAATTATAACTTGCTCTGAGCCTTTGATTGGCACAGCCGGACGGGAGCTTAGTCTATGCTCTGGCTACAAGGAAGGGGTTAATGTGACGAAGTCAACTTCAAGTACCATTAACTAATCTAGGTAATGTGCAAATAATGGTGCTTAATGAAAGTGGGCTGTGTCACTTTCTCTGAGTGCCTTATTACATAAAGAATGATACAGTGTCCTTGGGCAAGCAAATGTTCAATTTGCAGTGTCGGTTTGCTGGTCTTCCTACTTTTATTTACCTGTATGGACAGGAAATTATCCATAAAAAAACAAATCCTTGCTATATCTTGACAAAAGGCTCCTTGTGTTTGGAAGGTATACACTAAGGAACCCTAGAGGAATTGATTTTAGCTGCAAAAAAATGTAGAGAAATTACTCTAAAGGATATATTCACTAAGAAAGATGAGTAATGTTAACTCAATTTGTTTTTGTCCTCCAAAAAATATTCAGTTCACAGACTACTCAGGTTTGGTATCGTAAAATGGGTATTTAACCATGCTTTTTTATTACGAATCATTTTATTTCACAATGCATTATTTTATCACCACTTCAAAAAGTTGCTTGTCCTGCTCTCCTTTATAGACACCTAACTAACACACACAACTAGTGGTAGCCTAAAGCTAACAATGTTTTATTCTACTTTAATTGTATATTGTATATACAAAAAAATCTTCATGCGTTATGCTTTTGTGAATTTAGACTAAAGTTTTTTCCACTATTCTCAATTACTGTTAAATAGTTATACAATAGAATGGTGCTATATACAATATATGCTGAGCATTCAATGAGAATCAGCCATGTTCTTGTTCAAAGCCAGCCATAGACGATTTGAGGTTCAGATTTGAGATTCTGAACCGGCAGGTTCAGCAGGAACAGGCTGAGATTCTAACCATTTATGGGCAGGCTGAATGTACCCAAGTTGACCAATCGATCACCTGGCTAACTTTCTTGCTACTGTATATATGCAGGGGGAACTATCTGTGAATATAGTCAGTTAAAATAAACCCTCTCAGATAGTCTTCACTGTGAAGGCCTCAATGGCATTCCTAGGGCAGGTGCTCACAATATGCAGCAACGACCAGCAATTACAAGATAGGAGGTAAAGTAATCATAACAGTACAGAACATGTACTATATCATCCCAAAGGGCACCAGTCACTGAGCATCAAGTGTTATGTGGATTCCCAGATACAACATATTCATGATCTAGATCCTAAGAGGTGTATAAAATCACTTTCAGATACTTACCCTGGTTACCCAACTTTGTAAACCTCTTGGCCTACCCAACAGAATGTAGACCAGGATGGCCAATATTCGCTGAGTAGGGTAAGACATGCCATCATCCAGTGGTGTCCTCAAATTACCATTTCACACTCTGTAACTGCAGCTTATGCCGCGTACACACGAGCGGACTTTACGGCGGACTTTGCCCGGCGGACTTTTCGACGTACTTTCCGACGGACTTTGTGAATGAACGGACTTGCCTACACACAATCCACCAAAGTCCGTCGAATTCGTACGTGATGACGTACGACCGGACTAAAACAAGGAAGTTCATAGCCAGTAGCCAATAGCTGCCCTAGCGTGGCTTTTTGTCCGTCGAACTAGCATACAGACGGCGGACTTTTCGACCGGACTCGATTTCAACGGATAAATTTTAAACAAGTTTCAAATCTAATTCCGTCCAACTTTTTAGAAAACAAAGTCCGCTGGAGCCCACACACATCGAATTGTCCGACGAAATCCAGTCCGCCGGGCAAAGTCCGCCGTAAAGTCCGCTCGTGTGTACGCGGCATTAGAATTGCAAAGGGGCAAGTAAATGGTGCTGATGTTACATTTTGATGGTTTTCTCTGCATTGCTGTATGTGTTAAAATGAATGGACTGAATAAAATCAAGTAGATAAGCATAGAAATTACACTGCATAACCAGTAGCAAATGAAAGCTCATACATTGATGTTCTGGATGCAGAGATTGTACCCAGCTCATGAGATTTTTGGACCATGTCCGCGCTTTTTAAACACTGTCCCACCTACAGTACTCACATCAGTATATGGTTGATTTAATAAAGGCAAATAGACTGTGCACTTTGCAAGTGCTGTTGCTTCAGAGCTTAGAAAGTTTGTTTTATTATTTTCCTTGCATGTGATTGGGTATTCTTTGGAAAGTGAAGCTTAACCTAATTTACGAAGCTCTGAAACAACTGCAGTTGCAAAGTGCACAGTCTATTTACCTTTAGTAAATCAAAACCAATGGGTTCCTTCTACAGCAATAATATCTACTCTGCATAACAATCACTTAGGAATGCTGACCTGCTTGACCACTCACATGCAAGGAGGAGGATTGGTAGTGCTGAGAATATAGGTCCATAGGTTTTATTCTGTAGAAGTGTGTCCTTTTATCTTTATCTAGCCCTGGAAAGTACAGGCTGTCTCAAATTCTGTGCAAGCTTTAAAATGATAAATTCTGCTTCATAGCATAGTAGTTTTGTGCATAGGAAGCTGATACTGGTACAGAGGCAGCAAAATATGTATTAATTGTGAATAAAACTTCATGACTGATGTCCCCCATGGGAAACAACCCAAGCTAATGGATGATGAAAGACAAGGATCGTTGGTGCTTTATCTGATCATTAAGGGCTTACCTGCAAACCTAGCAGCAAATTCTAATCCCCACAGCACATTTACACTGGCATAGTTTTATTCCTCCATTTATGGAGGTAAATTATGATGCCAAGGCATTACAGAAAGGGTCCTGCTTGTGTGACTACTCGCTGAGCAAACTGGATCATAGGGCAACCCTTCCTATTATTCATAATTTGTGTACTGGCAGTGCCCAGTAAACAGCCAGCTGCATATTCACAATGACCTCAAGCCTAGGATTCAGTGGATAAAGTGCACCTTGACTTTAGGGAAAAGCAGCAGAAATATCAACCATCTGGTGAAAAGACGTTCGTACATTTCAAGTGTCCACATATCAGCAGGTGTTGTTCTTTACTTTTATTTATCATTACATGTATTTATTGTATATAGCACTGTAAATTTAGCGCTTCACATATCCACTTCATGACTGCGCTTTAGCTGAAAGACGGCTACAGTGCAGCAGGGCGTTCATGGACATCCTTCCAGAACCACGGCCCTCGCGCCCCCTGGGGCGTGCATCAGGCGCACTCTGTGACCGCTTTGTCTTTAGGACACAGCTGATCGTGGTAAAGGGCCAATCACAGCACCCTTTACCATATGATCAGCTGTGTCCAATCCCAGATGATCACATGTAAACAGACTTGCTAGTTATCAGCAGTCCTTTCCTCACGCTCTGTCACAGCATGAGGAAAGTAGAGCCCATAAGTGGCAATTCTGACAGGGCACGTTTACACTGATAAACAGGGCACTGATCATCAGTGCCTTGATTAGAAGTACCCATCAGTGGCGGCTCATCAGTACAGCTTATCAGTGCCCACCAGTGCAACTTACCAGTGCCCATCAGTGCACCTTACTAGTGTCCATCAGTGCTGCCTCATCAATGCCCATCAGTGAAGAAGAAAAAATTACTTATTTGCTAAATTATATAACAGAAACTAAGAAAAACGTTTTTTTTTCAAACCTTTCAGTCTTGTCTTTTTTCATTTGTTTAGCAAAAACTAAAAACCCAGTGGTGATTAAATACTCGATTTGAATGAAAGAAAATCTGTCTAAATCTGTGTTAGTGAGCACTTCTCCTTTGCCGAGATAATCCATCCACCTCACAGGTGTGGCTGATCAAGATAGTGATCAGACAGCCACAGATGTCACACATTTTGAGGGAGCGTGCAATTGGCATGCTGACTGCAGGAATGTCCACCAGAGCTGTTGCCCTTGAATTGAATGTTCATTTCTCTACCAAAAGCCATCTCCAAAGGCGTTTCAGAGAATTTGGCAGTACATCCAACCGGCCTCACAACCACAGACCACGTGTAACCACACCAGCCCAGGACCTCCACATCCAGCATCTTCACCTCCAAGATCATCTGAGACCAGCCACCCGGACAGCTGCTGCAACAATCAGTTTGCATAACCAAAGAATTTCTGCACAAACTGTCAGAAACCATCTCAGGGAAGCTCATCTGCATGCTCGTCATCTCGACCTGACTGCAGTTTTTCATCGTAACCGACTCAAGTTGGCAAATGCTCACATTCGATGGCGTCTGGCACTTTGGAGAGGTGTTCTCGTCCCGGTTTTCACTGTACAGGGCAGATGGCAGACAGCATATTTATGGTATGGGCAGGCATATTCTATGGACAACAAACACAGATGCATTTTATTGATGGCATTTTGAATGCTCAGAGATACTGTGAGGAGATCCTGAGGCCCATTGTTGTGCCATTCATCCGTGACCATCACCTCTTGTTGCAGCATCATAATGCAATGATAATGTACGGCCCCATGTTGCAAATATCTGTACACAATTCCTGGAAGCTGAAAACATCCCAGTACTTGCATGGCCAGCATACTCATCAGACTGGTCACCCATTGAGCATGTTTGGGATGCTCTGGATCGCGTATACGTCAGGGTGCTCCAGTTCCTGCCAAAATGCAGCAACTTCGCACAGCCATTGAAGAGGAATGGACCAACATGCCACAGGCCACAAGATGTGCTGCCCTGCGTGAGGCAAATGGTGGTCACACCAGATACTGACTGGTTTTCGGACCCCCCAACCCCCCCAATACAGTAAAACTGCACATTTTCGAGTGGCCTTTTATTGTGGCCAGCCTAAGGCACACCTGTGCAATAATCATGCTGTCTAATCTGCATCTTGATAAGCCATACCTGTGAGGTGGACGGATTATCAGGGCAAAGGAGAAGTGCTCACTAACACAGATTTAGACAGATTTGTGAATGATATTTGAGAGAAATAGGCCTTCTGTCTAAATAGATCTTTGCGTTCAGCTCATGATAAATAGGGGCAACACACAAAAGTGTCACGTTTATAATTTTGCTCAGTGTAAGTACAGTGTTGCATAATCGCACAATAGTCATTCAAAGTGTGAGAGCGCTGAAAGCTGAAAATTGGCCTAAGCAGGAAGGGGGTGAAAGTGCCCTGTATTGAGGCGGTTAAATTGTACATTCACAACACTCCTTGCCCTCAAGGAGCTTACGTCTAAGGTCCTTAACTCACATTCATACATACAGCAGTAGTGTCTTAGAATTATTTTTTCAACAGTCTCTATTATACTGTCACAGCTCCTCAGACAAATTGCATAGAAATGATTTTAAAATGGTTGAATGACAATTGAGGAGTACAGTGGCCATAAAAGCCTGAATGTTTACATATACACAGCATACGTTAAGCAGAAGACGGAATGGACATAATCACCTTAGAGCCAGATTTATTAATAAACCTCTTTGAAATCGTTAACCATGTCCTTTGGCATAGGCGCAAATTTATAGCATGTTTTTGTTCGTTTGAAATTATTTTCTCAGAGAAGTGGCTTGCTTAGTGACCTTTGATCTTCAGCCACCACTAGCTTTTAAGCATCTAAAATGTTTGGAGTTTTGTATGCAATGATGTTTCGACACCAGAAAGACAACACATGGAATCAATCACTGGCTGGGGTGACATGTCCTCAAGGCGTTACAGCTCTATTAATCTCTGGAATAAGGCTGAATGTGCCCCTTGTGTGCCCTGGTTAATATTCCTGCCAGTGTCATCCTAGGTAATTCAGCACACAACCCCAGAGGAAAGACTTAAAATGAGAGAAAGCTCCCATGGATTAAACCTCTGAATTGGTAATTAACCAGCCATCTCTAAATGTGCCATTGTTAGTTATCAAGCCACTGGTCTAAACTCTACAACACAACAGATCCGCAGAAGGCCACTTCATTTTTACAGCTCTTCTCTTTTCTCAACAAGTGCACAATTGTCATTGTATTTGAGGTGGGGAAAACATACTTGTCACAATAGCTTGGCTGTGCTCTGCTTTACTTTCTGCTAGATTAGATCTAAAATGCCTAATTAGCCAATAATGGGAATGGGTATGGGGCTGAAGCTGACTCACCCACTTGATTCATTTCTATGTGAGTATTAAACAGGATGCAATAGGTGCATCTGTCTGTCTGTATGGTAGTAACTACCTTCACTGCCCGCCTGTACAATCGGTTTAAAATCTGTCAGATATGGTCACCCATATAATTGCCAGACCTGTTTGGTCTGAGTTGGGTCATACAGTCTAATTATAGAACATATGGCTTTTTCATTTATTTTAGGTATTTATATAGTGCCAACAATTTACATATAATTCACATTCCAATCAGTCCCCGACCTCATGGAGATAACAATCCTATCAGGTACCTATTTCACATTCATAAATACAGTACACACTAGGAGACCTATTTGAACAGGAGCCAAATAACCTGCCTTGCAATTTAGGAGCAAACCACAGTACCTAGAGGAAACCATGCAAACTCCATGCAGATACTGTCCTGATTCAAAGCAGGGAACCCATTGATGCAATGCACAAGTGTTAACCACTATTGTTGCATTTGTTCTGCCTTTAAAGTGGTTGTAAACCTCAGACATGGAATATGAACAAAGCAAACCCCTCTATAGTGTGTACTTGTCTCAATCCAGAGCATGAAGTATCATTTCTGTCTGCTGTTTTATTCCTCTGCTATCAGCATGAATCACTTATGACAAGTTTTTCTGACACCAAGAGAAAACTGGTGACAGGGGAGGGAGCTCCAGCATATTGACAGCCTCAACTCTGTTCCTGTTTGCTGCATCAAGGGGGGAGGGTGTTCCTTCCAATCAGCTCTCCTTACTGAGCTCTGCAGACTTTAAAGGGGTTGTATAGGTTATTTTTTTTAAATAACAAACATGTTATACTTACCTCCACTGTGTAGTTCGTTTTGCACAGAGTGTCCCCGATCCTCGTCTTCTGGGGTCCCTCAGCAGCTGTCTCGGCTCCTCCCCTCAAGAGCTAACCCCCCTCTGGGAAGCGCTCTCCCAAGGGGGTTAGCTTGCGGGCGCACTCCTGTGTGATACAGTTGGCGGCCATAGCTGCCAAGTGCATCCCTTGGCCCCGCCCCCGGCACGCCGAGTCATTGATTTGATTGACAGCAGCGGGAGCTAATGGCTGCGCTGCTATCAATCATCCAATGAAGAGCCCACAGGAGCAGGGGGAAAGCAACGCGGGATCTCGCCCACGGAGATTTGGGGCTCAGGTAAGTAAAACAGTGGGCTCGGGGGGCTGGAGAGTGCAAGGTGTTTTTTCACTTTAATGCATAGGATGCATTAAGGTGAAAAAACACAAAGCTTTATAACCCCTTTAACTTCAGCTATCCGCCCCCTTTTTTCTGTGTGTTCATGTCGGTAATCATTTACGATATCCCTGTTTATTGTGTTCACTAAGCTGTACCTCCAAGAGTCTTTATAAAACTATCAATATTTCCTGCTGACACCACCGATAGGGCGATAAGGATGTGGAACTCCCTTGCACAAACAGTGAAAAGCCCCCTTCCGCAGCTTAAGGTTAAAGCACTTCTCCAATCTCATTGTGTGGCCCTGTGTCTTCTTACACTTCTTGAGACTGAATAGTTTTCTACCTACACTGGGATCATCATTGACGTATTTGTATATCGCTTATCATATTTCCTCTCAAGTGTCTTTTCTCCAGGGAGAATAAGTATAGTGCTTGTAGTTGTTGCTCGTAATTGAGGTTCTCCGGTCCCCTCATGAATTTTGTTGCCCTTCTCTGGACTCTCCCCAGTTCCAGCACATCCCTTCTGAGGACTGGTGACAAGAACTGGACGGAATACTCCAGATGTGGTTCGCAAGGCAGGATTATAGTTTTATCTCTAGAGTAAATTCTGGACTTTGAACGACTGTACAGAAGAGAAGACTGTAGATAAACAGGTACACTACATAGGAGGATTTGTTTCATCTCTGTGAATCACCTGTGGATAATCACTTCACTGGGTATATGTAAGGCTGGCCAAACACGGTTTGACTCTTGGCCGCCTCAGCAGGAACCGGCCGAGATTCGAACCATTAATGGACAGGCTGAAGGTACCAAGTTGATCGATCGATCAACTTGGGTACAAGCTTGCTTGAGTCTCTTGCAATTATCGATCAGCCGCTAGCGATAATCGCTGTCTTCTTCTGGTGGGGGCGGCCTCCCCCTCCACAGTCGGGAGTAGACAATTGCTTGGCAGGAGGGATTCCCTGTCAGCACTGTCTGTGTTGGCTGGGGAATCGCGAGAGTTTCTATCCTGCAACCAGAAATTTGCACCATGTATGGCCAGCCTAAGTGTTTACAACCACTTTTTTTTACCTATTTGAACTTCAATGTCTGAACAGGAAGGAGACAACAGATACAGTGATATTGAAGTCCAGCATGACTGGTGCACACGATCTGGCACTGGAAAATTTAAGGTGGAATCCCACTGTTGATTCTGCTTTTAAAACAGAAATAAAGTGAGATATCATAAACTGCCCATAACCAGCCTGATGACTAGAAGGAAGTGCATGTGGAGTATTGTACTGAGGCTTTTACAATTTTTCTGTTAAAAAACTAACACACATATTTACTCAAAATAAAGCAGCAATAAACCCAAAACCAAACATTTATTATATAACCACTTACCAATTCTTTGATGTAATGTCTGCATTAGTTTTCTTTTTTATGCTTCCTTTCCTTTATTTTCACCTGGTGATCTGGCCAGTAAGTCTGTTTTTCAAAATAACACGTTCTCCTGCAAATATAACGGTTTAGATTGTTGGGACAACTCATTTACCACTGACATGGGTGCTTACAATCGTCAGCTATAATTTATGCATGTAAAACCTTTATCCCAAGAGAAAAAAAAACTGTTGTTGTAACTTCTTGGGTGTATGAGCTGGAGTTTGGATTAAATTTGTTTGTGCATGTAAATCTGCTAGTACATCTAACATTCCCCTTCCCCCAAGACTGAAAAAGCTTCTGTCCAAAAGTGCTGTGTGCTCCTTCATCCAGAATGTAGGCACTGTAATACAGGAGTGTTACTGGCCAGATCACCAGGTGAAAACAGAGGGGGAAAAAAAGTCTAAAAAAAAAATATATATATAAAAATTTTGGTTTTGGGTTTAATACCACTTTAATTGTTTCCTGATAATTGGATACCTCTTTGGCAAACATCCTATTGGAATGCACTGGAGACCACTACATTATCGAATAAAAACCTTGCGTGACTTGCTGTTGACACCAGAAAATGACGCTGGAATTTATACTTAAGCTGTGCTCCCAGCATCAGTTTTATTGAGGACATTTAACCACAGGACTTCCTGCATTTTTCTAAAGAAATGTGTTTCAAATGATAACTCCTTCTACAGTGGGAACAACTAAGTTTATCCTTTCACTTTACCAGGGTTAAAAAAAAGGACTGAATGTCAGACATTCATTTGTCACTCACAATACGTTATACTGTACCACCTGTGAGCCTGTGCATGGAGAGCACATCAACAATATCCCTATTATGTTGCCCCCCACAGCTTGGTATACTTATCTTCCCTACCTTAAGCCGACCATAGATGGTTCCAATCTCAGGACCGGCCCAGATCCAAACCACCTATGGGCAGGCTGAGCGTACCCAAGTGGATCCATCGGTCGACTTGGGTACAACCAGCATTTCACATTTTTATGATGCAATTATTGCCAGGGGCTATAGCCACTAGCAATAATCACTGTGTTCTGGCAGGGACGGCTCCCCGAGCAATCCCCCCCAAGCTGGGAGAACACAATAGCTCTGCGTGACAGATTCCCCCATCAACACAGTCATCTGCATCAGCCGCGGCTATACCGCCGGCAAAGCGCCTCTACAGAGGCGCTTTGCGGTGGTATTTAACCCTTTCTCGGCCGCTAGCGGGGGGTAAAACCGCCCCGCTAGCGGCCGCATACCGACGGTAAAACGCTGCTAGTAATAGCGGCGTTTTACCGCCGACGCCGCCCCCCGCCCCAGTGTGCAAGGGCTCTTATATTGAGTATTTTAGCCCAGTTCCCTTAAAGAGACTACATGCTTCCTTAACTGGTAAGCATAATACTCAAGAAACACAATGGCCCAACTACAAGATTTTACACAAAAAGGTATTTTATGATGATGTCTGTGGCATAGAATGCTAAATAATTTGCCTGTGGCCACTAGAATCTGGCATCGCTGATGCTTTCAAGTCATGCACTACGTCAATAAGTGGTTTTAGGGCATTTGCAGGCAAGCAAGCCAGCGCGCAGCCTGGAAAGAGAACAGATTGCATTTTAGGTATATCAATTAATTAGCAACCACACATGAAAAAAAAATGCATTCAAATATGGTTTCTGTATGCTGCTCAGATATTTTTAGTGCGCAGGCTTGTTGGGATTTCATGAACATATGCTGGGAAAGCACCAGGATGATACAGGATGTAGCAAGTAAAAAAAAGTTAATGCAATAGAATGACGCTCATAGCAATGACATGCATTTATCCATAGAAATAAATCCGTTTTCAATACCCCTCTCTCCTCTAGAATGCATTACAGCTGACTTCTAGGTTGTTGCTTTGTAGTACAGTATCTTGTTTGAACCAAAAACTCTGCAGTATCAAATGCTCCACTGACCAGCACTCACAAATGTTGAAATACAAAATCTTGTATAATATACAGTATAATGTTGTACAGTTGTGAGAGGAAGGCTACATGGTCCCAGTATATGTAGCCCTCCTAAACTAAAGCCGGCCATAGATGGTTTTAATCTTGACCAGTTCATCAGGGACCATCCGAGAATCAATCCATCTATGAATGGGATGATTGTATCCAAGTCGATCCATCAATCAACCCCCCACCCCGGCCCGGGAGAACACAATAGCTCTGCGTTCAGCGCTGATGGGGGAATCAAGTGATTTTCTTTCCTGTAGACAGTGATAGCAGGAAAGAGATTCTCATAATCTATACCCCCCACCCCCCATCTAATACAAAAACCTTAGAATGTATGTTCGGAGATGCTAATTTCAATGCATATAAGCCCACTAGCAGCTCCTACATCAGATAAAGGATAAAGTGACATGAATGAATGAAAGGAAAATGCTGATTTATTCTCTACAGAGTGTAATGTGAGCATACAACTGGTAGATAAAAAGGGGGAGCAGCCATGGCTGGGTCCCCCATAAATCAAGGGCACAGAAGAAGCTGCCCCTCTGCACACCTTGTACTTAAACCCCAGCTAAATACAAAAGTGAAATTTCTTGGTCTTTACTACAGGGGGCTCCTGTAGGCATAAGCACATGTATGAAATGTCCAAAGTAACAATTTAAAGCGGCAATATACTTACCTTCAATCTAGCACTGCGCTGTCCCGGAGCTCCCCACTGGCATCTTCCATTTTAATTGGCCGTGGTGACATCACCTCTGTGTATGCACAGGAGTTAGTCAGCTCAGCATTCCCCGAATTGTGCACTGAGCGGTCTACAGTGGCAACCAAACAGGTAACTTAGTATAGACATAGCATATCTCTTCTGCATTAAAAATCCTGCCTTTTCCCCAACTTTTATTTTTCACTTTAAGTTCCACTTTAACCACTTCTTGACTGCACTATAGTCGAAAGACGACTACAGCGCGGTCATCCAATTCTGGGAGGGCTTCCTTGGATGTCCTACCAGAACCACGCCCCCCACCTACCCCCAGGGGCATGCATCTGGCACACTCTGTGATTGCTGTGTCCTTCAGGCAAAGCTGATCACAGATCGGTGTAAAGGGTCAAATACAGTGGCTCTTTACTATGTGATCAGCTGTGTCCAATTACAGCTGATCACATGTAAACAAACTTGCTGGTTATAGACAATCCTTTCCTCAGGAGCTGTCACAGTGTGAGGAGAGCCAGTAACCAGCAAGTGTGACAGGGGACATTTACACTGATAATCAGGGCACTGATCATTGGTGTCCTGATTATCAGTGCAACCCCAACAGTGTCAATCAGTGCTGCCTATTAGTGCTCATCAGTGCCACCTATCATTGCCGTATTACAGTGCAGCTTCATCAATGCTGCCTCATCAGTGCAGCCTATCAGTGTCCATCAGTGCAACCTAATCAGCGCACATCAGTGAAGGAGAAAAAAAAAGGATTTTTGTACTTACCGTAAAATCCATTTCTCGGAGTTCATTGACGAACACAGCGCTCCATATTCAGAATCATAGGGTTATATGGCCAACTACAAGAGTAGGACACTAGGCAGAAAAAAGACTTGGCTAGGCCTATGGGCAGTCCTAGCTGGTACACATCCCCCTCTCTGTTATAGGCCTTCAGTTTAGTAACAAGCAGTGTCAGAAGTATTAAAACTCCATAGAGGGGTGGGTACTGTATCCATCAATGAACTCAGAGAAATGGATTTTACGGCAAGTTCAAAAATTCTATTTTCTCTTTCGTTCATTGACTGACACAGTGCTCCATATTCAGAACCACAGGGACATCCCCAAGCAGTCCCAAACATGAGGGGTGGGACAACCAAAAAAATCCCAAGGCTAAACACAAAAGCCAACCAGGTAACAGGAGCTGAACAAAAAACAACTAGAGCCCGATCTGAACAATACACCCCCAAAGAGGGAAAGACCGTCTAAACAGCAGCCTGAAAAACCTTGCGGCCAAATGAAGCATTCGCAGATGCTAGCACATCCACTTTGTAGAAACTAGTGAAAGTGGGCACCGACGACCAATTGGCCGCCTGCAAACTTGCGCCACTAAATGCCAGAGTAGAGTGCACCGTAACAGGAAAAAGAGGAGCCTGTCCCTTAATAGAACATCTGTCCGATCCATCTGGAAATGGTCGCAGAAGAAGCGGACAGCCATTTTCTTGGCCAGTCTGATCACAAATTGCGAGTCTGACCTCCGAAAAGACTCAGTGGCTGCCAGATACACCCAAATCGCTCGAACCACTTCCAAGGCATGCAATGCAAATTCCTTGGGATGAGTCGGCCTGGGACACAGGGAAGGCAACACAATGTTTTCATTCAAAATGGTATTCAGAACCACCTTAGCTTTGTGGACCACCATATAGGGGGTACTACAAGATAACGCTGCCCATTCCGACACCCTGCGAGCAGAGGTGATAGCCACCAAAAAAAACTACCTTCTGAGACAGCATAAGCAGGGGAATCTCCCAAATATTTTCAAAAGGAGGCTTTTGTAGAACTGAGAGCACCAAGTTCAAATCCCACGATGGTAAAGTGGAGTCAGGTGTCGAACCCCTAGAATAAAAGTACGCACCAATGAATGCGTGGCCAGGGGTCGCTGAAAGAAAACCGCCAAGGCAGACACCTGGCCCTTGATGGTACTTAAGGCCAACTTCTGCTCAACACCTCGTTGAAGGAAGGTCAAAATCTGAGCCACCGACAAGGAATGAGGGTGAACACCGATCAACTCACACCACGAAATGTACTCTTTCGACGTACGATGGTAAATCCTTCTAGGAGATAGACTTCTGAGCCTTCAGCAGCTTTGGGATAACCTACCCAGGCAAACCTCTATCTTTCAGCACCTGGCTTTCAACTGCCAGGCTGTCAAAGCCAGCGATGGAGGATCGACCCTTGGGACAACAGGTCCTCCCTGAGAGCCAGTCTCCAAGGGACGTCGGTGACCAATCGCACCATGTCGGCGTACCAAGCCCGGCGAGGCCAGTCCGGAGTTCACCAGAATGACCGGAATCCCTTCGGTCTCAAACCTGCACAGAAGCCACGGAAGAAGCTTGAGAGGAGGAAAGGCATTAATCAGACGATACTGGCCCCACGGGGCCACACTCTGGCATTTTCCTGAGGATCCACAAACCTTGGTACCTTTCTGTTGAGCCGAAACACCAACAGATCCACCTAGGGGTGCCCCACCACAGACATATCGGATGAAACATATTTGGATGAAGGGACTACTCCCCTTGGTCTAATGCCTGTTGATTGAGATAGTCCACCTGCCAGTTTCCATTCCTGGATTGTGTATGGCGGGGAGGACTGGAACTAAGCGTTCTGCCCACTGGCCTTCTTGGGTGGGCAGAACTCTTCGTTCCAGCCCTCCGGAGAATGCCCGCTACTGCCAGATTCGCTAACACACTTTTTGTTCCACCCTGGCGATTGACAAAGGCCACAGCCATAGCATTGTCCAAATGGATCTGTACCGGGAGCCCATGGAACCAATCCATTCAGTGATCCAGACAGAGCCTGATCGCCCGAAGTTCCAAGACGTTGATCGGCAGTCTGGATTCCTCCAGCGTCCAACAACCCTGAGCGGAATTCAGTCCCAGGACACTTCCCCGCCACGACAGACTGGCATCCGTAGTGACCACCGTTCAAGTGGAGAAAGATTTGCCCTGCCGAAGAGCGAAGCCACCAGACCAGGGAACCCCTGGTTTCACGGCTCTGCCAGATCTGATTTCCAAAGACTTTAAACACTTGTCCCAAATTTTACCAGGATCTCCCTTTAGAGGTACCTCATATGAAACTGTGCAAATGGGACCGCCACGAAGGTAGACACCATCAGGCCCAGCACCCATATACAAGACTGGAGGGAGGACCACCTGCTGGGCAGCAATAGATGATGAACCGCAGCATGCAACTTCTGGAGTTGGTCCAGAGGAAGGAACACGCTGGCCAGAGCTGAATCCAGAGTCAGACCCAGATAATCCAATTTTCTGGATGGAATCAGAACAGACTTCTGGTAGTTTAGAAGCCAAACTCCTTCAGGGTCTGTATAGTGATCTCCATGTCGTCCATCAAGGCAGAAGAGGACTCCGTTCTCAGGAGGAAGCAGTCTAGGTAGCCCAGTCCCGCAATCTCTATTTGACGTAGCAACGCCAGAACCGGGGCCAACACTTTTGTGAAGACCCGAGGAGCCGAGGCGAGAGCAAAGGATAACTCCACAAACTGATAGTGTTCCTCTCCCACAGCAAAGTGGAGGAAACGCTGATGTCGGGCACATATTGGAATATGCAAGTAAGCATCCTTGAGGTCGATAGAGGCTAGAAAACCGGAGAGGTGAGGGCTCGTCATGCGGGCTACTTCTAACCCCTTGGAACGGGTAGTCCGATTGACAGGGTTCCCCTTAAAGTCTTGCAGCGACGGAAAGGAGGGAAGGCCAGGTGCCCGGAAGGAAAATGGCGGCTACAGCCGCCCTCTACTAGTGCCGCCCCCACAGCGCCACCCATCCAGGAGGAGTTGCCCGGTCAGCAGCACGGTCAGTAGGCCGCACAGCCAGGGCCTACATTTTCTGATGGCTCGACCGCATGGTGTGCGGATCCATGGAAGGGCCGGCAACACACACCCCAGGCCTCATAATAGCTCCAGGACATCCAAGGGGAGGAGAGGTACCTCCTGTCCTTCGGTGAGTCCCGAGGGGAGAGGGGGCAGCTACACTCAGCTACCAGACCAGTGAAAAGACAGACATGCTGGGCTGAAACTGAGTGCACACCAGTCACACACAGCCCAGCATCCCAAGCTATCCCCCCATGATGCAGTGTGCAGGGATTCAGGGAGACTAGATTCCCACACCAAATTCCTGGGGAGAGTACAGCAGAAGGAGAGCAGGCCTGGAGGAAGGAGGGGAACCCCATAGGGATCGACCACCCCAGGATGTACCCGCACCCCACACTGTCCAGGGAAGAATAAGGGGGGGGGCAATCTACTTACCAATCCAGCGACGCATGCGGGTAACACTCCCAAGACATATGTGTCCCCGTGACACGTTTAACTTGCTGGCCGCCCGGGTCCAGGATGGGGCATGTCACAGCCAACCCAGAGCACAGCTAAAGGTCTGCGCACACTCGCTCGTCAGACTAGGGGGACCACTGGATCTAGCTATCCACCCCGTCGCCCAGCCCGGCAGTTGGATGTAGATCTCACAGGAAAAAAAACAGGAGAAAAAATGCCATTTAAAAAGAAAAAATTGCCAGGACCAAAGATCCTGGCAGGGAACTAGGTCCTTATTCCTGACTAGTCAGAAAAAAAACTGAAGGTCTATAGTAGAGAGGGGGATGTATACCAGCTAGGACTGCCCATAGGCGTAGCCAAGTCTTTTTTCTGCCTAGTGTCCTACTCCAGTAGGGGGGGATATAACCCTTTGGTTCTGAATATGGAGCGCTGTGCCTGTCAAAGAACAAAAGAGAAATGACTTATTTGCAAATTTTCTAACAGGAACTAAGAAAAACCTTTTTTTTTTTTTATGTTCGGTCTTTTTTTTATTTGTATAGCAAAAAATTAAAATTCCCAGTGGTGATCAATTACCACCAAATGAAAGCTCTATCGGTTTAAAAAAAAATTATACTAATTTCATATGAGTACAGTGTTGACTGTGCAATTGTCATGCAAAGTGCGACTGCGCTGAAAGTGTCCAGCATTGAAGTGGTTAAAGGGTATGTAAACCCACCCCCCCCCACCCCCCCAAAAAAAGGAACATATTACAGTTTACCCATCCTTAGATGTGGTGGCTGCATTAGCTTATTTTATTTATTTTCAATAGTAATCCTGCAAAGCCACTTCCTGTCCTAGGTGGCTACACTCACTCATCCACTGTATTAATAGGTGGTACCATGGTTGCTGCCCAGGCTGCTATCCTGAATTTGGACTACAAACAGGTCTATTTAGCCCCATCACAAGAGGTGGGCTGTTATTTACAGAAGACAGCTTGGAAGGCAGATAAGAATGTTTAGGCTTTCAGTTCGAATCACAGGAAGTGACTATAGACACTGTATTTATTGCAAGATCAACAGGCATTCTTTGGATATTGTTTAAAAGCTACTATGAGGCTGGGGTGGCAGAAGTGCAAAGTGAAATATCATGTGATATTTATTCAAGTGGCAGTCATGTGAAGATCCACCCCTTCCAGATAAACCCCACCACTTTCCCAGTTCTGTTGCAATTGCTGAAGAAAGCTGCTCAGACGCTTCACACATCTATAGAAAGTGTATGAAGGAACTTGAGGAAGGAAGGATATTAAGCTGGCCACAGACAGATCCAAAATTGGCTGGTTCCGGTTTACGGCCATTCCTGCTTGAGAGAAGTTGATCTAATGATTCGGCTGCAGTGCTGATCAGTGTTTTCTGGAGTCCTGCTGTCAGAATTCAATAGCACAGTGGGGATAGGGTGCCCACGTGTCCCGGATTGCCCGGGACATTCCCGCAATTGGCAGGTCTGTCCCGGGTCCCGGGCACCTTTATTCCGGGACAATACAGTGTCCCGGAATGGAATTGACAGAGCGAGCAAACCCCGCTATAGCGCTGGTGCTCGCTCTGCCTCCAGCTCCACCTGAGACTCTGCTCACTGGTTGCTATAGCCGCCTGGCGGCTAGCAACCAGTGACCTCACAGCGCGACTCCTCCCAGCATGCAAAGCGGAGGAGAAGTTAACTTTCTCCTCCTCCGCGCCTAACGTTCTCCACCATGGACGAGGCTGTCAGCGGGGGGGCAGCCTCATCCACCGGCACTGTGACTGTTACCATCTCCACAGCTCTGCTGGATGTCTCCGTGCCTCATACCGCAGAGCACACCGAAGCCGCCTTCCCCTCCGGCTATTTACAGGTACACAGAGAGGGAAGAGGGACACCGCTGTGCATTCCTGGTGCTGATCTGAGGTCTGTTCTAAGTTCATATTATATGTATTTGTAAATAGACAGAGGAGGGACAGTGATCAGGAAAAGGGTAAAGAGTGCCCCCCCAGCACGTTTATCTGACACCCACCTTTCCACTAGCACAAGTGGAAGGGGGAGTCTGTACTGTGGGGGGTTCTCTACTTAGTGGGGGGTCTGTACTTAGGGGGGTCTTTAATGAGGGAGGGGGGTCTATACTTAGTCAGGGGGGTCTATACAGATGGAGAAGGGGTCTGTATTTAGTGGGGGGTCTATACTGAGGGGGCGAGTCTGTACTGAGGGAGGGGAATCTATACTTGATGGAGGGGGGTCTTTACTGAGGGGGTATATACTTAGTGGAGAGGAGGGTTCGTTCGTACTGAGGGAGGGGGTCTATAGTTAGTGCGGGGGTCCATACTGAGGGAGGGGGCCTATAGTTAGTGGAGGGGGGTCCGTACTGAGGGAGGGGGTCTATAGTTAGTGGGGGGGGTCCATACTGAGGGAGGGGTCCTTACTGAGGGAGGGGGCTTATACTTAGTGGAGAGGGGGCCGGACTGAGGGAGGGGGTCTACAGTTAGTAGAGGGGGGGTCTGTACTGAGGGAGGGGGGTCTATACTGAAGAAAGGGGGTCTGTACTAAGGGAGGGGAGTCTATTATTACAATGTAATAATAGAAATACATTGCATGGTGTTGGGATGATATAAGTGCTAAAACCAGCCATTCACCCTACAAATCACTCGCCGCCGAAATCCCGCCAACCCCGAAACTACATTCAACCCCCCCCCCCCTCGGTCCTTGGCAAAATTGTCCCTGAATGGCAGTTTGGAAATGTGGTCACCCTAAGTGGGGAGGATTCTTCCATCCACCTCACTTGTGTGGGTGGGGAATCCATTTGTTTTTTTTGTCAGCCCACTAGCTAATGGAAAAAAATGACCTATGGGCAGCCTTACATGCATGAGCCTGTTGAGGTTTCAGAAAATGAGAAGTGACTTAAAGGATAAGTACAGTCAAAGCTTGTTTTGCTGTACTTGTCTTGTGGATCACAGGATTGCAAGTTCGTTTTCCACTCCTGTGATCTGTTTTCAGCAGACCCGCTGTCGGGCTGACATCACAGAGCTGGTCCAGGCTGTGGAAAAATTGTTACAATATGATTGGGATCCGCCCACAACCCTGGAGCGGCACCTGGCTCAGCCTCTCAGTGAGTCGCTGAGAGGCTGAGCCAGCCGCTCCCAGCCCCTCCACAGCCCAGCGCTCCAGTAAGGGGGAAAAGCAGACAGCAGTGACTGAGAGTCACCAGCTCTCTGCTCACAGAGCTCTAAAAATTGAGCGATCAGGGGTGTTTGATCGTTCGGTTGTCAGTCTTACAGCTGGTGGGGGACAGATGCAGCATATAGGTAATTATGATTCTTGAAAAAAAATATAAATCCCATACTTCTTTTTTAATGTAATTTCTTATATGGTGGTGCCATGAAGAAATAAATACTGAATGGAAGTACAGTATATCTGTAAATCTGATGCCAGTCTCTTGAGGTCATTTAATGTGATTGTTTGGCTGTCATATTTAGTCCGACTGTCATATGGTCATTGGTATAGTGCAATAATCCCTTTCCAGCTATGGTCATCTAAATGTTAGTAGATTTTGAATTGTATTTGAGATTGACCTTTGAAACAATCTTTTTTTATTATCCTTTTTACCTTGCATACATTCTTTTGTGCACATTATTTTAGTATTCTGCAGCATCAATATATCTCTGCCTTCACAATGAAAAATAGTTGACCGCCTGCTAAAATCCCCAAGTTGCCCTATTGACTTTACATTTAGATTGGGCATCTAAAGGTTATCCACCTTTCCCGAAACATACAGCCTCTTCTTTCATGAAGCAGCCAATGTAAAATCCAATAATTTACCTCCATTTAATGGCCCCTTAAGTGTGCTCCCTCTAATTTATATATGATAGACAGTCACATATGCACAAACCACAAGTTATTGTAAGCCAAGGTTAAAATGCGCAGAGTGGCAGAGCTGAACAGATGCGAAGAAGCTGGCAGATGTACAAATGAGGTCTGCCTCGGAGCTGGAGAACCAATGACTAATACGTTTTGGTGAAAGAATCGGTCCCCTCATCATTTACATTTCCTTCCCCCTCCATTCCCCTCTCGAATAAGCGCACACAGAATTATTCCTTCTAGCTACATCGCTTCCCTCCCAAACAGCAAAATCATTGTCACGCTCCTCTCTCTCAGCCTGGCTGAGACACGTGGCGCTGATCGCTCCGTAAGAGACAGAGAAGATGCATAGTGAAATCTCACACACACATCTTTCACGGCCTTTATAAATCACAGAAACCTTGCTCTCTGTACCAGGAACGCGAAGATCTGTGTCTGTTCGTGCCGTTGTGGTCCGATTATTGAGAGAGACGCTGGGTATGAATGAGGCAGAGACTGCTAGCTAATGACCTTGGCATTCAACTCTTCCATTTTATACAGAGTGTTGAGTAAAGTCTTTCTTGCCAAATTTCCTGAGATCCAAACTCTACAATATACTCAGCCACGCCTCTTATAAACATGGCTGTGTAATAAGACAAAGGATACGACGTGCATGTATGTAGTGGTGGTGCTATTGTGGTATTGTGGCCAGCTCCTACACGTATCCTTCCTTGATGGGCTTGGGAATGAAACATGGTCTTGTTCAGGCCACTATGCTATGTTATGTTGCTTCTCTACAGCAGCCTATGTTTGCCATAGAGAAACAACATTACTATGCGAAGGATGACCTGCTCACATTCATATTTTGTAATAGCAGGTGCCCTTTTCGAGGAAAGTTCTCATTTTCTGAGCTGCTTAATATGTGAGGGCAAATGTTGTTACCAATGTGAGAGGAAATACGGATTGTGTCATTTAAAAACCTAATGCCTTTAAAATTTAGGTAAGGTTAGAAATCTGTATGTCTGGCTAGTCATGTGCCAAAAAATGCATTGGAAAGGGAAGACCACTTATGGAACATAAATTCTTATGGCTGGTCCCTAATGCGGACCTAATCGCACATTAATAACTCACATTACAGTATTATATTGGGCCTTCTGAGCACATTTTATTCCAAACTAAAGTAGATTTTTTTTATGCAAACAGTTAAAAACTGTTCCAGTATGTATGTTAGCAAATCTGTTACCATTTGCATTATCAATTATCCATATTTCGTATTTCTGTATATGCCATCTTATAGAGCCCTGGTGCCCAATCTGCGGACCTGCAACATTTTTTGTGTGGCCCTCGGGGCCCCTGCAGACACTAATCTGTATTTCCCGATTTCCCTGTTATAATAAAGATTTTAGCAGCCTCATGCATAATGTTTGTAATTTAAGACTTTCTCCAGAAGCATGTCCCCGGTCTCTGTCCATCTCCTGTATAATGTTCACAGTCTCTGACCATCTCTTGTACCATGTCCATTGTCTCTGACCAGCTCTTGTATCATGTCTGCAGTTTCTGACCATATCTTGTATCATGTCCGCAGTCTCTAACCATCTCTTGTATCGTGTCTGCCATCACCGATAATCTCTTGTACCATGTCCGTAGTCTCTGACCAGCTCTTGTACCACATTTGCAGTCTCTGACCCTCTCTTGTATCATATCCACAGTCTATGACCATCTCTTGTCATGTCCGTAGTCTCTGATCATCTCCTGTATAATGTCCACAGTCTCGTCCAGTCTCTAACCATCTCTTGTATTATGTCTGCCGCCACTGACCATTTCTTTTACCATGTCCGTAGTCTCTGACCAGCTCTTGTATTATATCTGCAGCCTCTGTCTCTTGTGTCATGTCCATAGTCTCTGACCATCTCTTGTATCATGTCTGTTGTCACTGACCATCTCTTGTATTAAGTCCGTAATCTCTGACCATCTCTTGTATCATATCTGCAGTCTGTGACCATCTCCTGTATAATGTCCTCAGTCTCAGACCATCTCCTGCAGAATGTCCACAGTCTCTGACGATCTCTTATATTATGTCCACAATATATGACCATTTCTTGTATCATGTTCACAGTCTCTGACCTGTATCATGCCTATGGTCTTTTACTATATCCTACTGTGTGTGCCTGCTGTCTCTGACACTGATTACTGAATTTTATGTGTGGCCCTTTTGGTGATGTCAAGGGCCGCACTTGAGGCCCCCCATATCAAGAAAGTTGTAGAGCCTGTTTATCAGCATTAGTGGGAGGCGATGAAGGTTTTCTAGCAGGCAAGTATTCTCCTACAGGAAATTCTCCGTAGAAACATTTTTTCAATATCTGCCAGAACCTGGGTGTGTCATACAGCAATTCTATTTCCATTCCCATCCTCCGTCTTGGGGCTCATTTACATAAGCATTTCCCTCTGAAGGAGAATCACTTTTCAGAGGTCATTTGACAGGCGGTAAGAAGGCGATGCGGTGTCTGTTTTTAAACCCTAAAATCCCATATCACCATGCTGCAATCAATGGGTTGTGTCCGGCGGGTGGGACTACCCACTAAATGCGTTTGGGTGTGGTATAATAATTGCTTTGCTGCAAGCATCACAACTGCAGCAAGTATACATCCCCATCCGGCTGCTTTTGCATCTTGGGGGGGGGGGGGGATCAGGTTGGCAATAAAAATGTGGCTTAACTTAGCTCTGCTCTTTTATCAGCCACTCATTGCCTGTTTATTTTTCTTTAAAAGCAGCTGTCAATCAAATGGAAAGGTAGAATGCAGGGTAGGACTGGTAGAACTTGGAGGATCCACACTTTTCTGTCCAGTGGTCTCTTACGCAAATATAGGAGTATAATGACATACTAGAGGGGTGTGTAAAGGCTCTGGGCTGTTCAGCCAGTGGAGCTGAAGCCAAGGGATCACAAAAAATTCCATGTTCATGCATTTGTATTTAAAAGTATGTTTTTCTTAAAGTCTAGGCCATATACAATCGTTACTTATTTTTTTTACTTATGGGAAAACAAGCTGCAATGCAAGAAGCCCACAAGCCCTCACAAACACGGGTTTAATAGATATTACAACCAGTTTGTTGCCATAGCTTCCCAACAGTCCCGGATTTTCTCTTCCCACTGATCACCAATACATTTTGTGGATGACCAGTAATATTAGGGGCACTTATGACTCCCGAAAGCTGTACTCTACTCATTATGTTGTAGGTTTTAAAATCCTGACCGCTGGACAATTGTGACACTGGCAGAAAGTAAAAATTGACCTGTGAGAATCTGGAATAAAGGAGCAAACAACCGGTCATATGTCATATCAGACAAACACATTTGATGTATTGCCTGAGACAGGTTTTACTTTTTTCTTATCTGCCTTTTCAGTTGCTACAGACTGGAAGGGTTAAACTGAATCTAGATTTTAGACAGTGGCGTGATGTGCATGCACAATTTTTCCTCCCGATATTTTATTTATGGACAACTGTTTTCTGCATCACATGATGAGTGGGCCGTGTAGGGGTTAACTTTCGAGAAATAACAAGCATTCGCGGGCGTCTGAAGTGCTCATTATCGCAAACATCTCTGTGATTACGCGGGGACACTTCCCGTTCTTACACAGAGACAGAAAAAGAACAGCCCTTTACCGGCACGCACTCCGTTTCAGAGCTCCAGCCAAATGCTGATGATGCAGCAAATCAAATAAGAATGGGCAGATCTCAATCACAGATCTACGTGTCTATGTACTTAGTAGACAGCTTCTGACACTATTTTAGGGGAACAATAAAGCTAACAATACACTAGAAGAATTTTGTTGGAAAATGTTAGTTTTCGGAATCGTCATCTGATCTTCTAATCAACGGTTAGTGGGATAAAAATGACAATCATTTTCATTAGTAGCAGGTTTGAAAATTTTTCTCCAACTAAAATTCTAACTGTGAAAGTAGATTTCTTTTGGTAAAAATTGCCCATATTGAAATTAACATGTTCTAGGCAGAGAAGAAACCTGTTTAATATGTCTGGAATTCTATTCAAGTAACAGATGTGAATGAAATTTTAAAAGCTTTCGAGGGAAATTAGTGGACTTGGTGATGGCAAGATCGGATGATCTGACAAACTATTTTTTAGAATACCTGTACATACATTCAAACAAATTTCTACTGGTGTACGGCCATCTTAAGGCAGCTCACAGATGATTTGATTTTCTTTTTCTTTCCTTCCACCCATGGTGGAAGAAAAGAAAATCACCCGATTCCCCCATCAATGCCTCCTGCGGCGCCCTATTGTGCTCTGCTGGCAGGGATCCTTTCCAGCTGGCAGAATACAATGATTACTGCTAGCGGCCATAGCCGCCAGCAGTAATCGCATGACAAAAATCTGACACTTGGTTGTACCCAAGTTGATTGATGGATCGACTTGGGTTACAATTAGTCTGCTCATACATGGATCGAAATTCGGCCGAATTTCGATCCATGTATGGCCGGCTTAAAGGCTAGTACACACTCCGGTGTTATTACAGTGATATCCCCCACTGAGCTATTGTGTTCCGATATGGGGACAGCCCCCCTGCCACAACACACCATTCAACGCTCTTAGACATTGGCAAAGAGTTGAGCCATCGGGTGCCGAACCTTTTTTGATCATGCCCCTTCGACAGAAGCCAGCCAAAATGACCGGATTCTGTCGGACCAGCTGCCATACACGCGGGCTGAATGTCGGCCAGTTTCTATTGAACCAGCCAATGCTACTCGATATGCAACCCTGTGTACAGCCCTTAAGTATCAACTGGAATTAAACCACCAGACTGGTAAAATACCAGCCTATGCTCATCACCTGAGATCGGAAGTACCCATAAATATCCTAGGTGTGAGCTGATTTGGTTTGAAGTATACCAGTTGAGGCCACACATACTGCAATGTCTGAAAACTATACAGCTGAAATTATTAGTGGAGCCTGTCACAAGCAATTACAGTATAATGGTTGCTGCCAGCTATTAAAGACCAATTAAAAGCTCTCTCGGTTTGGTCTACGGGACCCTGAGATCTTTGTTTGTTTAATTAGTATCACACTAACTCAAACATGACCACAATGAAGCACAATGATTTGAGGATCGTGAAGAAAGCCACATGTGAGCCAAAAAATCATACAGGAGATGTGAAAGGAATCGATGTTGAAAAGAAAGCTCAAAGGCAAGGAAGGAAAGTTATAACCCAGAGGCTTCCGGCAGGAGTGCACATAGATTAGCTATTCCGAGATCTGTTCAGTGGGAGGATTAAAGAGACGGTAAAAAAGAAAAAATAGAGCGAGAGAGGAGATGCTTGATTAACTCTTTTATCACCTGTTATAGGAGAACCGTTTGCAAAACAGAAAATTTGGTAATGAACGTTAAAAAGCTGTTAGGTTATATTTTTGATTTGTGTGTTGTAAAGGCTCCAATAAAAGGCTTGTACCAAGAACCAAAGCCTGGCTGTGGTATAACACCACCAACCATCATAACCCTGAAAACCCATCTCTTCAGGGAAGCCTATCCCACCTCTACCCAACAACTGAACTTTTCCTTCATCATCAACTCATTCTCCCACAGTTATTTTTTCTACCATATGCTCCTCCCTTTTAGATTGTAAGCTCTCATGAGCAGGGCCAATTCAACCCTTTCGTCTTGAATTTTACTGTAAGAGTAATACAAAATGCAACTGGCTCAGTAGCACAGTCCTACCCCTCTCATCAACACACTGCTGTGAGTTAGGAACCTGCATTCAGCTACATGGAGTTGATTTGGGGACCCCCAGTGCAAGTTCTACTATTGTCTAAAGTGACTGTGTCATTAGAGAAGGTAGCTGCCATTACTCGCCTCTACAAATAAAGCTTGTTGCCCGGCGCCTATACTTTTTAATCAGACCCAAAACAAGAAGGCCAAAAATGAGGGTCAGAATTCTTCATCCCTATACTTGTTACAGATCGGTGACTCGGGAAGCATGAAGCCAATAAGTCACTACAACAGCCAAGCAACTAGCATTTTCATAAAGAATGGTCAACAATGGCAACCTCCATCATTCCCATGGGACAGGTTGCAAAAGCACAAATCATGCAACAGTAGGTATTATGTAAATAATATAATGATAAATTAAAATGATATAATACACATACAGCGGGTAAAATATGTATTGAACACGTCACCATTTTTCTAGGTAAATATATTTCTAAAGGTGCTATTTTCACCACGTCACAAAACAACCCATGCAATTCATACATACAAAGAAACCAAAACAAATAAGTTCAGAAATTAAGTATTGTGTAATAAAATGACATGGCACAGGGAAGAAGTATTGAACGTGCTAACTGAAATGTATTCAATACCTCCCAAAATCCTTTGTTGGTAATGACAGCTTCATGATGCCTCCTGTATGAAGAAACTAGTTGCATGCATTGCTCAGGTGGGATTTTGGCTCATTTTTCCACACAGTCTTCATATCTTGAAGGTTCCGTGGACCACTTCTCTGAACTCTGATCTTTAGTTCTTTCCATAGATTTTCTATTAGATTCAAGTCAGGTGATTGGCTGGGCCATTCTATCAGCTTTATTTTCTTTCTTTGAAACCAATTGAGAGTTAACTGGGCTTTGTGTTTGGGATCATTGTCTTGCTGAAATGTCCACCCTCGTTGCATCTTCATCATCCAGGGGTACCAGGGATTACCATCCAACGGAGAGTATTCGTGTGACTTCATATGTACTGTTGTACTTTGATGTTTGTTATGTTTGTCACATATAAACAGTCTTAGACGATAGATGTCTTTGTCTTTTTTTAATCTTTGATCATTTGTGTGATCAGAAACCATATTTTTTTATGTAATAAATATTCCCTCTTTTTCTACGCACCTCAGTGTCTGTGGCCTTTAATGTCCCACGTAGGGGGAGTATTTCTTTGGTTCATCATCCTGGTAGATGGCAGCAGATTTTTATCAAGAATGTCTTGGTACATTTTTTCATTCACCCTTATTTCAATGATCTGAAGTTTGCCAGTACCTAATACTGAAAAACAACCCGACACCATGATGTTCCCACTTCCAAACTTCATTGTTGGTATGGTGGTGTTTTTGAGGTGATGTGCAGTGCCATTTTACCGCCAAACATGGTGTGTATTATGGCATCCAAAGAGTTCGATATTGGTCGCATCTGATCAGACTATATTCTCCTAGTATTTCACATACTTGTTTAAATGTTGTGCAGCAAACTTGAAACAAGCTTCAACATGCTTTTTGTTCAGCAATGGAGTCTTGCGTGGTGAGCGTGCATACAGGCCATGGCGGTTGAGTGCATTACTTATGGTTTTCTTTGAACAATTGTACCTGCTAATTCCAGGTCTTTCTGAAGCTCTCCACAAATGGTCTTTGGCTCTTGGACAACTCTTCTGATAATTCTTTTCACTTCTCTGTCAGAAATCTTGCAAGGAGCACCTGGTCGTGGATGGTTTATGATGACATTACACCTGGAAGTGGACGTTCTTTCCACTTCCAGGTTATGGCCCCAACAGTGCTCACTGGAACATGCAGAAGTTTAGAAATCCTTCTGTAACCAATGCCATCAGTATGTTTTGCAACAATAAGGTTTAAAAGGTCTTGAGGGAGCTCTTTGCTTTTATCCATCATGAGATGTTTCTTGTGTGACACCTTGGTAATGAGACACCTTTTTATAGGCCATCAGTTGAGACTGAACCAGCTGATATTTTTATTTGCACTGACAAGGGGCAGGAATGCTTTCTTATTATTGATCTATTTCAGTTGGTGTCTTGGGTTTCCGTGCCTTTTTGCACCTCCCTTTCTTCATGTTTTTAGAAATATATTTACCTAAAAAAATGGTGGCATGTTCAATACTTATTTTACCCGCTGTATATAAGGCCTCATTTACACTAGCGTACTATAGCGTACGCCCACGCAAAGCCTGTGTTTGCTTGCATGGGGATGCACAGGTGTTCCATGAGTACCAGGCAGTCCCATTCAAGTCAATTGGGATGCAGCAGTTGCACAGACAGCCGGCCTGCAGGAAAACACCGCTCTCGCATGGGTGTATGCCTGTGAGAGCGAGGCCCAAAATTAAATATAAAGTGTCCCACTCCCTCCTGTGCCTCACTTTTGGCTCATCACTGTATTAGTTAGACCTTACTGACAAGTAAAAACATTTCCACACAATGGCAGAACTCTTTAAGTACCTCTCTGTGAGCCATTAACTTCTATTATCAAAGAAGCTCTCACAGTGCCCTTCAATAGGCTAAAACGGGGCCAAAATGTTTGATGTTTTATTTGGCCAAACATGAAGTGGAACAATACAAACAGCTCTAAACACGACCAGTTTTCCCGTTGGAATAAACTCTGAAGGTTTTTCCGACGGTGTTCCGCTCAAGCTGTCTTGCATACACACGGTCACACCAAATTCCGGCCGTCCAGAACACGGTGCCGTACAACGGGACTAGAAAACGGAAGTTCAATAGCCAGTAGCCAATAGCTTCCGTCTCGTACTTGCTTCAGAGCATGCGTCATTTTTGACACGTCGGAACAGCTAACAGACGAGCGGTTTTGCCGACAGGAATTGGTTCAGTCTGAAAAATTTAGAACATGTTCTCTTTCTATGTCTGTCAGAATTTTCGACGTAAGAAGTCTGATGGGGCATACACACGATCGGAATATACGAAGAAAAGCTCCCGTCGGACTTTTTCTGCCGGACATTCCGCTTGTGTGTACGAGGCATTAGATTTGTGGTATGATAAATACGGCCCACAGTCAATTGTTCAGTGGGAAGGCCTAAAGATTGGTATGTCACGAATATAGGCAGAAATAGATATTTCGTTCAGTCTGGAATCTGGATAATATCAACCAAATTGGGAGTCAGTCTCAAGTCTAACCCTACATACACAAGGGACGAATATTGGGTGGTATGGGCGGGTTCAATAGAAATAGCAAGTGTTGAATTTATGAGCTTGTCTGAGAGTTCAGAAAAAAGGGGTGGAGAGCTGAAGATACATTTTGCAGTGCTCAGCGAGGAGATGTCTGAGAGCCGATTGGAGGGAAGAGACATAAACCCCTCCACACAGCACACATTAACAGAGCTGAGGCTATCAATCTGCTGGAGGTCCCTCCCTTGTCACCTTTTTTCTCTTGGTGTCAGGAAAAGTTGTCAGAAGTGATTCATGCTGATAGCAGAGGAACAAAGCAGCAGACAGAAATGTCACTTAGTGCTTTTATTGAGACACGTACACACTATAGAGGGATAGGTTTTGTTCACATTTCACGTCTGAGGTTTACAACCACTTTCAAGTTGTGATGAGCAACCTTTTCTAGGGATCTGGACAGGGTGGATTTGATTTAAAGTCGATTTAAATCACTAGTAGAAAGGCTTGATTTAAATCAAGTCAATTTAAATCATAATTTTTAAAGAGCAACTGTCATCTCTGTCCCGCAGCAGCTCTTCCTCTGTTGACTCACCGACAGTCCCATTCAGTTTAATGGGACGGCTGGTGATGCAGCAGTGACACAACAAGGTGAGGGACGTGGTGGCAGCAGGTGAGTGGATGCCCGCTAACAGGCACTGCCATGATAGATCTAAAAATGACAGATGCTCTTTAAATTTAAGGACTTATTCTTGCTGGTAGTTAGAATCTTTAATATTTGCAAACAAAATGAAGGTTTCCTATTTACAATAATAAGCTGTCAGGTTAGTAAAACAGCCATATCAGAACTGAATCGTCATACAATTTGTAGTGTACATAGATGCAAAACGATGGGATAAAGGAATATTCTTGAACTTTGGTTTATCTCAGGGTTACTGTGAAATTGTGTGAATGCATCAATGCAGTGCATGTTATCTCAGCTTGCATAGCTTGGATTATTTTAATGAGTTTACCAAATATGTAAATATTGTAGAATATACAGCCTCAGGCTACACAACTAAGCGCCATTTCATGCTGAATAAACTAAATTATTAATGTATCTTAAATAGAAAACTATCTTTTAGATTTCTACACAAAGCCTTTTATTAAAATAAATTTGATAAAAAAAAAAAATAATAATCGATTGAAATAAAAAAAAAATCAGATTTAAATCAAACAAATCATTTTTTTTTTTAGACTTTTAAAAAAAAAATCATTGATTTATATCCACCCTGGATGCGGATCACTTTTGGAGAACTTATCCAATTATTACTTCCCCACCCTCCCTGACTGAAGCTCACCATTGTAAACATTATTGTACAGTAATAGAGTATACAGGTTAATCTTTAAACCTTATCCAGAAGAGTTAAGATGGTACACCCTTTTAAACCTCCTCTGTTATAAAATCATCCTAGCTACTTCCATCTACTAAAAGCAAGTAGACAGAAGGGGAGACAGACAACATGTAGAGAATTATTCAGGATGAGAAGGTTCCTGGTATAACGCACAGTGGCATCAGCTGTCAAGTATTTGTTTCATACCCTATAAACAAAAAACCTACCTGAATTTCCTATATTTGTCTGATATGATTAGGTTCGGATTGCCAAATCTGTTGAAGATCAGGTAGCCTGTTTAAGTGTTTAGTTCCCCAACCCCCAAATGTTAATGGTACCCAAAACGCATCTAGGAAGCCCACTAAAATGAATGGCTGTAAAAACCAGAACACGCGCACTCTAATGTGATCTGGCCATCAATCTTTACATTAGTCCAAGTTCCCCAGGTCTCCCCATTAGGGACAAAGGCAGCAGTAAAAACCTGACAGGGGACCTAACCCTTAAAAAAATGGCTTTAAATTAGTTTTAATAGGAGGACTGCCTAAACTGTTGATGTAAAACCAAGTAGGTATATTTACACAATTCTAGAGATACTGCCTTTAAAAGCCAATGGACTTACAACTGATATTTCAGTTTCAAGAAGGTACAGGAGGATAGAAACAAAATCATTTTCATGCTTTTCTGGATACACCAACAGTAAGCTGCCCTCCTGTCAGAATACAAAGCCACAGATGGGAGGATTCTTCCATCCACTTCCACTGTATGAATGGGAAAATCCATAAATTTTTCGATCAGAGCTCTGGGGATTAAAAAAAAAAAAAAAGGAGGCATCTATGGTCAGCCTGAGTGAAAGCTACAAGCTCCGCACGCCTGCCTGTGCCATTATGGAAAGGTCTCGTTCTCCCTGCTCGGTTTATCATTTAGTTTTATGATCCATTCAGACTAAGCGTTGCATTAAGGTGCATTACAGTGTGCTGCGTTAAGGCAGCCAGAAATCAGAAAAACCCCAAAAATCAGACATGCACCATCTATTCAGTTATGAATAAGCGCTATTCAGTGTGAAATGCACCAACCTTATCCCGCTGTGCTGTCAGTGCTGTGATGTTTTTTAATCACTACTTTTGATTTTTGTAATAAAGTATTTTGAGATCGTTCCTGGAGAGTGTGCAGCCATCTACTTTGTTTGATTACCATTGTTCCGGAGGCGAGCACTTCTGCTGAGGATAGGTACAGGGATGCTATGTAAACAGACCTGAAGCGGTGCTTTACTTGTGTTTGCCCCATATTATTTTATACGCAAGGCACACCATGTACAATGGTTGCTACTGTGCAAGGGGTTGTGGTTCCACTGAAATGAATAGCAGTTTATCATTTACATTCATATAGATGTTGCGGTGAGTTGCCCTCATGTGCAGTAAATGGGCCCTTAGATTATAAAGCATTCGACAAACGAAGTTTCAAAATGACTACTGCAGCGGAGGTGACACTCAAAGGTGGGTGGGAACAGCGTCATAAACTAGGCTGGGGAGATCACACCACTGGGGATCAAGAGATAAATCAGCCCAGTGAGTGACTCAGCCCTCTACACCACACCTATGACTTAAATATAACATTTGGTCGGGCTGACTGTATAATTATTTTGTAATGATCTGTCCTCAATCAGGTCTCGGTACAGTGCGGTACAAGTCATTTCTTATCTCTGCTCCAGGTTTAAAAATACACCCATAGACTTGCTATAAACAATGAAGGCAATGTCACAAAGGGCTGTAAAACTTGGCACTCTGCAGCTAATTTTAACCTTTTACTCTTTGTTATTGTCCATGTAGAACTGGAAAGCTCTCATGCTCATTCAAGTGACAGGAAGCCAGGAACTATGGTGTATTCATTAGAATGGAAGTGAAAAGTGTTGCAGGTTGCTGTACATAGCTTCCTGAAAACATCGCAGCACCCTGCTTTAGTACTTCACCCAAGAGCCCTCAGCCCTGATGAAAGCAGTGGGTTGGCTTTGGGGAGGTGTTATACAAGAATCAAAATGCCTTAATGGGTGGACGTCAGTCTGGAGGAGTGGGCAGAAGGCATTTGCATGTAGACCGCCAAGGGCCAGCGGATCGCAATTGCGATCCAGCCCCATGGTGCAGGGGGCCGTGCGGTCCCCCTGTACACCTGGATAGGAGGAGGGGCAGGGGTGCCCACATATAGAAGAACCGATCTCTCCATTTTCCTCCAGCAGCCGCTGAATGCCTGTTGGAGGGAGAGGAGGAGAAACGGGCATTCAGCGGCTGCAGGAGAAAAATGGAGAGCTTGGTTCCTTTATATGCAGCTGCCCCCGCCACTCCTCCTATCCAGCTTCTTTCTGCTCCCCCCCTGTGTGCTCTTTCCCAGCCCCTCTGTGCTCTTTCCTGGGTCACCCCCACCTCCCATCCCCTACAGCTCTGTCGGTTTCCTCCTCCCCTCTCCCGCTGCGTGGGATCTGTCAAGATGGAAAGCGGGGAAGGTGCCGGAAAATATGTCAAGTTATCGGCCCTTTCCTTTTCTGAATAGAGAGTCAGTGATCCGTACCAAACACTGATTCTGTCCATTCATAACTAAAACATGGTGAACTCGGTTTACTATGCTTGAGTTTGTGAAAGAATGGGAAGCCCTCTACAGAGCTTTTCCTGTTCATTCATTCAGTGCAGCTACGGCTGCAGAGAAGGAGTCCTCAATCTCCTGTCTCAAAGGTGAAACATTAGAGGTCTGTTTAGACCCCTAATATTTCACCACAGCCCCTGAACGGGGTTCCTAAAAAAAAAAAAAACTGTAAAAAAATAATAAAATATAAAATTGTAAAAAAAAAAAAAAAAAAATGGTAATGTTGATAAATGTAAAGTTATGCACCTGGGGGCTAATAATATGCATTCATCATACATACTAGGTGGAGTACAACTGGGGGAATCCATAGTGGAGAGAATTTTGTCCCTCTACTGACCTCATCTGGGACATGCAGTTCAGTTTTGGGCACCAGTTAACAAAAAGGAAAGTACAGAGAAGGGCAACCAAACTGAGGAGGAGCTCAGCTATGAGGAAAGATTAGAGGAACTGAATTTATTCTCTCTTGAGAAGAGAATATTAAATGGGGATATGATCAACATGTACAAATACATAAGGGGTCCATATAGTGAACTTGTTGAGTTATTCACTTTAAGGTCAACACAGAGGACAAGGGGGCACTCTTTACGTCCAGTGGAAAAAACATGTCATCTCCAAATACGGAAAGGTTCTTCACAGCAAGGCCCCTTTCACACGATAAGCCCGCTCTGATCCTCCTGTCCGTTTTCCAGGCGGATCCAAGCGGACCATCCATTGATGGTCCTATGGGCAGGCGGCTGATGTCCGGAGATGGCGGAGATGTGTCCGCTGACACCCGTCTACCATCCGATCAAGACAGACGTATGGCGATACGTCTGCCATCCGTCTTGTCGGATCGGATCGCATAAGATCTGATGAAAACGGACATGCTGTCCGTTTTCGTCCGATCTCCCAATAGAGATCAGCAGGGCTCTGACAGGTCCCTCCCCGCTCAGTGAGCAGAGAGGGACCTATCATCGACCGGCTCAACGGAGATCAACGGAGCGACCTCCCGCTGAGCTGACAGACTCTGCTGAGCGGATCCGCCCCGTGTGAAAGGGGCCTAAGACCTTTGAAAATGTGGAACAGACTCCCTCCAGAGGTGGTTCTGGCCAGCTCAGTAGATTGCTTTAAAAAAGGCCTGGATTCTTCTCTAAATGTACATAATATAACTGGGTACTAACATTTATAGGTAAAGTTGATCCAGTTGTAGCGTGCTAACTAAACCCCTGTTTTTAACGCAGACTGTTGGATAGGTTAATTTGGTTGGTTGGCAGATTTGTTGGTGAGTTGAGCTATGGAATGTTCTGTTTTTGTCTTTCACGCGTTTGCCCTTCCATGTGCTCCTTGCTATGAAGGGCACTTATAGGTGGGGGCAGGGGCCATTTGTTTGTTACTGGTATAAATATGGTTCGGAGACACACTGGGCACCTACGCTGCCACTGCTATTGCTGGGTGTCCAGTGTACTCCTGTTCCTTTAAGGGGGATTGGGCTGCCTCCAGGCCCACCTGCCTCTCATCTATCTATTTAATGCATGTGCTTCCATTGTGGAGATGCTTATAAATTCTGTAGCGTTAAGACTGCAAGCAATACACAGGGTGCCGTGAAGAGGCCTTGCAGCTTACTCACGCGTTTGCAAATGCATGCTAACTAAACCCGTTTTTAACGCAGACTGTTGGACAGGTTATTTTGGTCGGTTGGCAGACTGGTTGGCGAGTTGAGCTATGGAATGTTCTGTTTTTGCCTTTCAAAAGTTGATCCAGAAAATATCTGATTGCCTCTCGGGGGATCAGGAAGGAATTTTTTCCCCTGCAGTAGCAAATTGAATCATGCTTTGCTGGGGTTGTTCGCCTTCCTCTGGATCAACTGTGGTTATAGGATTGTGTATATGGATTTGTGTGATTTTTATTTTATTTTTTTTTATCTTTTATTGGTTGACTAGATGTGTCTTTTTTTTAACCTGACTAACTATGTAACCATGTGATCGGGCACTGGTGTTCTGCCACCAGGCTCGGAGGGAAGGGCCCAGCTGGGGTTCAGGGGGGCCTTTCATGGTTTCATGCAGCGGGGCCCTGAAGGCTCTAGTTACGGCACTACCAAGGGCAACACCCCCATGATTGAAATAAGAAAAAAAATAACTAAAGTACAATGAATGAAAGGGGCGGACCAGAGACAGTAAGGCTGAGGGAGATCAAATGATGGATGTCCTTCAGCCAGGAAAAAAGTTGGGATATATCTGACTTGCTGAAGCTTCTAATGCACATTGTGAGAAGCTCTTATGCCCTGTACACATGGTCAGACATTGATCGGACATTCGGACAACAAAATCCATGGATTTTTTCCAACAGATGTTGGCTCAAACTTGTTTTGCATACACACGGTCGCACAAAGTTGTCGGAAAATCCGATCGTTCTAAACGCGGTGACGTAAAACATGTAAGTCAGGACTGTAAACGGGGCAGTAGCCAATAGCTTTCGTCTCTTAATTTATTCTGAGCATGCGTGGCACTTTGTGCGTCGGAATTTTCCACACACGGTCAGAATTTACGCAAACGGATTTTGTTGTCGGAAAATTTTATAGCCTGCTCTCAAACTTTGTGTGTTGGAAATTCTGATGGAAAAAGTCCGATGGAGCCCACACACGGTTGGAATTTCTGACAACAAGCTCCGATCGCACATATTCCATCGGAAAGTCCGACCGTGTGTACAGGGCATTAGTGTGCGGTGAAATGAAAATAAGCAATTTCAATACAGGAGGGGAGCCTGTACAACTGCAAGACTGAAGGAAAGGTTGGAGTTCAGCTTTACCCAGCAATAATACCCCTTGGGGCTCATCTGCAACTGTGTTATTTTCCATAAGCTACTTATAATAATAATATTAATAAGACATAATTGCCATTGTATAAAAACAAACATACAACAAAATTTACATTTGTATTCTCTGAATGGTGCATTAAACAATTACCACAATTACAGGATAATAAAAATCTATGTACACATTATTATTAATTAAAGCTATGTAAAAAAGAAGTTTAATTATGTACTTAATCGTATAACTGGAAAGCAGTCAGAGAATGCATGTACAGGGTTAAACCTGCTCCTGTTTCGTATTTGCATGGGTGTGCCTGTCTCCCAATGTTTCGCTGATGGTTTGAAAGGGAACAGCTCTCTCCACGTCTCCTTCCACTTTGCGTACACACAGGCACGCGAATATGCATTATGTACAGACAGCTCAGCTGTTACACACCTCTCCTCTGGGGAAAGGCTATAAATAGACTCTGAGCAGTCTGACATGACACTCTCTATTGAACCAACATCGGGACTGGACGGAGAGCCCCGTCAATAACCTCGCTGCAAATAATTACATTTCGCCTACTTTTCCTTTTCTTCCCCCAATGCAGATCAGTTTAGCGAACGCCACAGGTACAATGATAAGGCCGCGTTATGGTGTAATAATAAGCACTACTAATTGTTGAAAGATTTTGTGCTCATAAAAAGATTTTCCATACAATGAAGAGTGAATCTTTGATTAGAAATTAGATTGCAAGCTCTAATGAGCAGGGCCTTCTGATTCCTCCTGTATTAAAACTGTACGGTCTGCCCTCACGTTGTAAAGTGCTGCGCAAACTGTTGGCACTATATAAATCCTGTATAATAATAATAATAATAATATTTGTTATTTGTAATCCCAAGAATGCAGGTAATCCATTCAGAATGAATGGCACCATAGTGCACCAACACACATAAAATGCATTGTAGCATGCCATCGTAACCTGCACAACATGCATGTTACTGCAAAGCAAAAGAGTGAATACCAGCCTTTAAAGAATACAGCATGTAAACCAGCATTTAATAATCCAGATATATGCCTGCTGTACCATGTACTTGTATATTTCCTTTGTGTGAAATACCAGATGTCCCTGCCAGTCATTCTGCTTCCCAAAAACTGACCACACTAGGCATGAGAGCATGGCATAGTGAGTGTTCTGGTTGTGCTGAGAACTCAGCCTGCTTTCCTCCAATGATGGCGGACCTTGGCACCCAAGATGTTTTGGAACTACATTTCCCATGATGCTCATGCACTCTGTGGTGTAGTTGAGCATCATGGAAAATACAGTTCCAAAACATCTGGGGTGCCAAGGTTCGCAATCAACGCCCTATGCCCTGCACAGCCATTCACTGGGAGCCAGTGGACTGCTGTTTCCCCTCCCCCAGCTCTCCAAACTAGTTATGCAGCTGAGAACAAAGGGGATGTGATCACTTATAAAAAAAATAAATAAATAAAAAGGGGGGGGGGTATTTATAATGTTTTTTATTCAGTATGTATATGAAAATGTTTTGCCTTTCATTTCTATTTTAAACTGAATGGGTTGTTTTACAAGGTGGGGGTTTACCTAGACTTTAACCACTTGCTTACTGGGCACTTAAACCCCCCTCCTGCCCAGACCAATGTTCAGCTTTCAGTGCTGACAAACTTTGAATGACAACTGTACGGTCATACAACACTGTACAGGAGGTCCCCAACTTACGAACGACTCCTACTTACGAACGGGCTTCAATGCCGGCTGCTTGTGCTCCCTCGGTGGTCCTGGATACCTCCGAGCAGCTATCTTGCCACATTCCACACTGCAGTACTTCATGTACTGCATGGCCAAAAGAGACCCAGAAGCGCCCGGAACATCCCACATTCCTGCACAGGCGGAAGCCGGAACATCTCACATCCCTGCACAGGTGGAAGTTACACTTACAAGCAGTGTTCCGACCTACGAACAAATTTCACTTAAGAACAAACCTACAGTCCTTATTGCGTTCGTAAGTCGGGGACCCCCTGTACCCAATTGAAATTTTTATGATTTTTTTCACACAAATAGAGGTTTATTTTGGTGGTATTTAATCACAGCTGGGATTTTTATTTTTTGCTAAACAAACAAAAAAAGATGGAACATTTTGAAAAGAAAAAAAAAAAAAAAATCATGTTTCGTAGTTGGTTTTAAAATTTTGCAAACAGGTAATTTTTCTCCTTCATTGATATGCACTGATGAGGCGGCACTGATTGGATGCACTGGTGGACACTGATAGGCTGCACTGATGGGCACAATTAAGGTGGCACTGATAGGCACAGATAAGGCAGTACTGATGGGCACAGATAAGGCGGCACTGATGGGCACAGATAAGGCGGCACTGATGTGCAGCACTTAATGAGGCACTGATTGTGGACACTGATAGGTGGCACTGTGGGCACTGATGGGTGGCGCTGGTGGGCACTGTTGGTGGCACTGGCAGGTGGCACAGGTGGGCACTGAGGAGCTGGTGGCAGCTCTCCGTGATCCGGACCGATGTCCCTCTCATAGCCGCCAGTGATCGGCTTTTTTTTTCTCCTCGCGCTGAGAAAAAAATAGCCGATTACATCACATGATCAGCGGTCATTGGCTGACAGCTGATCACGTGGTAAGGGGTCGGGATCTATCAGTGCCCATGGGTACCTATCAGTGCCCATCAGTGCGACCCCTTACTCCGATCTGTGATCCAGCAAGTCTCATAGACTCGCTGATCACAGAGCACGCCACGCGCGCCCTGCAGGAGGCGCGCAGGCCGCTCGGGCAGGGGAGGACGTTAGACGTACTCCCGGCAAAGCATGTCCACGCTGTAGCCGTCATTTGGCTATAGCGCGGATCTGAACAGGTTAAAATGTTACTGGACCCAGGACCCTGCATTCACTATATCTGGTCTCCCACAGTACACAGAACATGGAAATGCAATTATTTTAGTAAATATAAACTGCTAAATACCTTTTCTTAGCAGCAGTATATTGTAGTCTTGTGACTTCTATTAGTGTCCAGCAGAGAACTGGTTAAAGATTGTAGGAGATTTAATTCTCCCCCGATTGTCCTATGAGGTTGCAGGACCCCTGACCCTGTCTGGACAGTACTGAATGACCCCGTGCTGATCACATGCACTCTCCCAAGAAAAAAACAACAACTTTCTAGCAATGCACAACAAACTGAGCATGTGCAGAGTGCCTCCAAGGCTCTGTCTAATCGGGAGATGGATTGGGGACAGTGAAAGAAGGGGAGGATCAGAGAAGACAGGATCAAATAGCCTTTATACACAATGTGAAGGATTAACCCCTTCCACAGTGAGTATAACAAGCATGCTTTACTGCATATACAGACTGATTTTACTGTTGTGGATTTAGTAACACTTTAAGTACACGTAAAAGTTAAGACAGCCACAGATAAACAGCTTTTCACGTTTCAGCAGTGTAACTGAATTTTGTGCATTGCCTGGAAATGGAAGATGCTTTTGGCTGTGGTTACACACTTACTCCCACCAGGTATAAAACAGGATTCATAGCCCTGCATTGTAGGTGATGATGCCCAGGGCCCGCCCACAGACTGGAGCTTTGGGGAGAAGAGGACAGTGCCAGAGATGGCTGGAGTGAAGAGTTAAGTACGTAATGTAGCATCTTCCTGTACCCCATAGACTTAAAGCTGTATTAAATTCTAAATTTGAAAAAACGCTGACAGACAAGGTTTTAATAACAGAAGAGACACTACTGTTCTCTTCTGTCATAAAAGCTTATTATGGTCTGTCAGCGGTAATGTAATCTGAGCCACGCATGCTCAGCTCAGACCACATTTACGACAACTGCTCTGTGTGGTGGTGAAGTAGCTCCCATGCACATGACACCATCAAGGATGTTCAAGTGGATGGAGAGAGTAAACCAAAAGGAAGACTGGACGAAGATGAAAGCATCCAGGACCAGCTGGAACAGTAACAGCGGAGCCGTGGAGGATAGATTTGCCAGGTATGTCAGCCATGTGTTAATATGAAGTGCACACTATGACATAAACCATTTGGGGGCCCCATATTTTTTTTTTTTTTTCAAAGAAGAATTGAATCCAGGTGCATTTTGCGTTTTTCAATTCAGTTTTTTGATCCATTGAAGTCTATGGAACCAAAAACCAGAAAAAAGTCCCTTTCTATAAAAATGCATAGATGTGAAAAAATGCACATAAACTAGGCAGCGCCACCCATACCTTTCTCCCCATTTTTTATAGATGTGAACGTGACCCATAGGAAACCATGTTAAATGGACCATAGTGCGTTTCTGCAAGACTGAAAATACACTAAAAAATGCGTATGTGTGAACCAGGCCTAAGTGAGCTTCTGGAGGGGAGACCCCACTGCAAGAGTTTTTTTTTGTTTTTTTTTGCTGTATTTGTGTGTTTCAGACTAGGAACACCCTTCCTTTGGCATAACCACATCTGAGTAGTGGTAATACGTAGTAATCTTATACAGGCACAAAGATACTATCGCCAAAGAAACAACACAGTAACAATAACCAGAAAGATAAAACAATATACATTGTCAAATTCTGCAGATACATGCAGCTTGGGAACTACAGAATATAAAACATAAATAAAGCACAGAAATCACAAAAAGAGAAAAATGATCCAGATTTCTATCCAAATCTTTAGATTGTATCATGTTTAGTTTTTTAGTCCACTGAATTCCTTTGGTTTCAGACCCCTCTCCTGTTCGCCCTCTTTTAGGATGGTCAATGTACATATATTTGTGTGAATATTTAGTAAAGTGTAACAGGTCATTCTACTTTTATTTTTTTTATTTATGGCTTCCTCTTACCCACTGGGCACTTAAACCGCCTTCCTAACCAGACCAATTTTCAGTTTTTGGCGCTCTCACATTTTGAATGACAATTACTCAGTCATGCAACACTGTACCTATATGAAATTTTTGTCCTTTTTTTCACATAAATAGAGCTTTTTGGTGGTATTTAAATTACCGCTGGGTTTTTTTTTTTTTTTTTTGCGCTATAAAAAGAAAAAAGACCGAAAATTCTGTAAAAAAAAAAGAATTTTTCTTGTTGTTTTCCGTTATAAAATTTTGAAAATTAGTAATCTTTCTTCATAAATTTTAAACAAAATTTATACTGCTACATATCTTTGGTAAAAATAACCCAAATCGGTGTATATTATTTGGTCTTTGTGAAAGTTAGAGAGTCCACAAGCTATGGTGCCAATCTCTGAAAATTGATCACACCTGATGTACTGAAGGCCTCATTTCTTGAGACCCTAACAAGCCAGGAAAGTACAAATACCCAACAAATGACCCCTTTTTGGAAAGTAAACATTCCAAGGTATTTATTAGTAAGAGGCATGATGAGTTTTTTGAAGTTGTAATTTTTTACGACAATTCTTTGCAAAATCAAATTTCTTTTCCTTTATTTTCACAAAATTGTTATATTAGCAGGTTATTTCTCACACTTAGCATATGCATACCACAAATTACACCTCAAAACAAATTCTGCTATTACTCCCGAGTATGGCGATACCACATGTGTGAGACTTTTACACAGCATGCCCAACATGCAAGGAGCACTGTCAGGCGTTCTTGGAGCATAAATTATACATATAATTTCTTGACTACCTCTTACACTTTTGAAGGTCCTGGAGCACCAGGACAATGGAAACGCCACAAAAATGACCCCATTTTGGAAAGAAAACACCCCAACATATAATCTATGAGGCATAATGAGTCTTTTCAACATGTCATTTTTTTCTACAAGTTTTTGGAAAATGTGTAAAGAAAATGAAAACGCATTTTTTTTTTTTTTTTTTACACAAAGTTGTCCATCTATACAATATTTCTAACAAATAGCATGTACATACCAAAAATTACACCCCAAAATAGATTCTCCTACTCCTCCCGAGTATGGTGATACCACATGTGGGAGACTTTTAAACAGCCTGGCCACATACAGAGGCCCAACATGCAGGGAGCACCGTCAGGTGTTCCTGGTGGCATAAATGTCAAATCTAATTTGACTACCTATTACACTTTTGTGAGGCAATCTAGTGGCATGGATGTGGCATGGATGAGCATGAATGGGGATGGATGAGCCGTGGATGGGGATGGCTGAGCATGAATGAGTATGCCCGAGTATGCCTGGGTACGGCTGGGTATGGATGGGTATGGATGGGTACGGCTGCGTATGGCTGAGTGCGGCTGGGTACGACTGGGTGCAGCTGGGTATGGCTGAGTACGACTGGGTGTGGCTGTGTGTGGCTGAGTATGGCTGGGTGCGGCTGAGTGCGACTGGGTATAGCTGATTGCGGCTGGGTACGGAGAGTATTACTGAGTATGGATGGATGGCTGAGCATGGATGAGTATTGATGAGTATGGATGGATGGATGAGTATTGATGAGTATGGATGGATGGATGAGTATTGCTGAGGATGGATGGCGGAGCATGGATGAGTATTGATGAGTATGGATGGATGGATGAGTATTGCTGAGGATGGATGAGTATTGCCGAGTATGGATGGATGGATGAGTATTGCTGAGGAGGGATGGATGAGTATTGCTGAGGATGGATGGCTGTGTATTGATGAGGATGGATGGATGAGTATTGCTGAGGATGGATGGATGAGTATTGCTGAGGATGGATGGATGAGTATTGCTGAGGATGGATGGCTGAGTACTGCTGAGGATGGATGGCTGAGCATGGATGGATGGATGGCTGGAGTTGTCACATATCAGCACTGTGGGCACTGCACATCCAGCCCACAGTGCTGCTGCCTCTGATCTCTCTCCTCTCTGTACCGATCGACAGAGGCGAGAGAGGAACCAGACGGGACGCCGGTTTGTTTACAAGTGGTCGCTCTGTCATTTGACGGAGCGATCACGTGGTAAACGGCCGCTGTTGTCGGCCATTTACTGTGATCCGTGAGGCGCCGGGTCCTGTGTCCATGGATATTCCCAGGGGCGCGATTCTTGGAGGACCTTATAGTACGCCCTCCCAGAGTTATCCGACCTTGCTGCAGCCGTCATTCGGCTATAGCGCGGTCGGCAAGCGGGTAAAGTAGAACTATAGGCTTTTTTTTTTCATTTTGGATAGAGCAAGGGAGGGTTATAACCTGTCAGATTTTTTTTTCGTCATCTGTGTCTCATTTCAGAGATGTCCCCTCACTTTCTGTCCCATAGCCAAACAGGAAGTGAGAGAAAATCCCTGCAAATTAAGAGAAGCCCTTAGGGACCCCCAGATCTCCAGAACTAATGGCTCTATTGGAAGATTTTTCCTCCATTACTTTTCTGGAAACAACCCAACATTTGGGATTTTCTTTACTTTCACTTTCAATGATTATGGTAAACAGGAAAAACAGTCTCTTGGAAACAAGATGGCTGGATGGAATATTTTCAAACTGGTAGATATCATCATACGCTTAAGAGGGGAACATATACCTCTGACGTTCCATGATATTACAAGGATCTCAGCCATTGGGAATAGTTAGAAAGGGACAAAAATAGTAACACATTGCCTGTGGTACCGTGATACAAAACATCTCGGAACACAAGGGTACAGGAACTCATATGGCTGGTGGAACCTCAAGTTGGGCAAACTTGTAGGGAAATTCTTCCAACTTCTCTTCCCCAGGAAAAGGGCTGTTAGCACTAAAAATAACTCATGCAGAGTGGTGGGCCCAGGCTCGTCTACCTTCCAGACAAAGCCTACAGTGTAGAAGAAGCAAATACAAAAAAACAAAAAAACAAAAAAAACAAGCAACAAGGCCATCAACGGGACAGGCCACCATATCCCAAAGTTAAACAGAAATAAGTAGAGCATTTTTTCCTCTCTTCGCATAGACAAAGTACGTTTGTTGTTAGATCATAGAATAGCTAATGGCTCAATATACCATATCATGTCTCCCAGCAGAACAAAAACGTAAACAGCAAATCGAAGAAAAACATTTCTTTAACCACTTCCTGCCCGGCATATAGCAGAATGGGCGTCATATGACGTCCAGCAGGATAAGCCGGCAGCGCCCGCATCGTTGCGATCGGTGGTGTGGTGTGTCAGTTTGACACATCACATCTCCGATCCCTGTGAAGAGCCTATGACGTATGCTCTTTACCATGTGATCAGCTGTGTCCAATCACAGCTGATCACATGGTAACCAGGAAGTGCCATTTAACAGCTTTTTCTCTACTCGCGCTGACAAGGCACGAGTAGAGGAGAGCCAATCAGCTGCTCTCCTGACAGGGGGGTCTGCGCTGATAATCAACGCATTGATTATCAGTACAGACCTATCGAGGGTGCCTACTAGAGCCCACCAGGGATGCCCATTAGAGCCCACCAAGAATGCCAATCAGTGCCCATTAAAAATGCCGATCTGTGCCCATCAGTGATTGCCTGTCAGTGTCTCCTAATCAGTGCTACATATCAGTGCCATCAGTGCCACCCATCAGTACCGCTTGTCAGTGCCACATAAATGCCCAGTGCCGCCTATGAGTGCCCATCAGTGTTGCTTATAAGTGCCTCATCAATGCCACCTCATCAGTGCTCATGAGTGAAGGAGAAAACTTACTTATTTACAAAGTTTTATAACAGAGACAAAGAAATACTTTTCTTTTCAAAATTTTATGTCTTTTTTTTTTTATTTGTAGCGCAAAAAATAAAAAAAAACTCAGTAGTGATCAAATACCACCAAAAGAAAGCTCTAATTGTGGGGAAAAAAAATTATAAAAAGTTTGTGTTGAGTACAGTGTTGCATGACTGCGCAATTGTCATTCAAAATGCAACAGCGCTGAAAGATGAAAATTGGCCTGGGCAGGAAGGGGGTAAAGTGCCCTGTATTGAAGTGGTTAAGGAGCCTATTTAGAGCTCTAAGCAATTGAGAACTAGTCCCTCAACTTGTAAGGGTATGCCAAGTTTTAATCACCCTCTTCATCATCCCCGCGATGGCGTAGGGCCTGCTCATTGCTGTCAAGCCATGTAGCAGCATCTTGGGCTGATTCAAAGAAGTGTGGCTGCCGGTTAGCGGTAACACGCAGCTTTGTAGGGAACAACATCGCGTAAGGTAATTGCAGGTTCACATCTGCGAACTTGGCACGGCGTCTCTGCACTTCTGCTGAGAAGTCTGGATAAAAGGATACCCTGGTACCATTGTACTGAACATTGGCACGCTCCCATGCACATCGCAGCATTGCGTCCCTGTCCCTGTAGTGCAGAAGACGGGCCAGCATCGGTCTTGGGGGAACACCAGGTGGGATGCGATGGGCCTTTTTGACAGTGAAAAAGGGGGAGAAAGCATCCTTACCAAATAGATCTATAAGCCACCATTCTATGAATGAGGTTTGATCTTTTCCCTCCATTTTTTCCAGCAGTCCCACAATGCAAATATTGTTACGCCACAGACGATTTTCCATATCATCTGCTCTGTTATTGGTGTCTTTAGCAAGCTGGTGTGCAGCATGGGCTTCCCGGGCCACTGGCGGCAATTTATCTTCAATGTCACTAACCCTGCTCTCCACAGCAGTTGTCCGTTCCCAGATCTTTTAAAAAGCCCTGTTGTAGCAGTGATACATCCTCCCTCAGACCCCTGAACTGGTCTTTGAGTATTTTAACTGACGCCGTACACATATGCACCGCTCTCAGTATTTCAGTGGGCTACTCTTGCTCATCTGTTTCTGGAGGCAGAGAGGGCAGCAGCTCTGCATGGCTCACAGACTCAACATTACATGCCATGTCTCCTGCAGACTGCCCCTGTGATTCATGTGCTGGCAAGTGAGAGATCCCTGCAGCCCCTCCTGTGGCATTCTCAATGTTACCCACCAGTTTTTGGGCATAGTATAACATGTCCCTCTTGGTGATCCTCTTAATAAACCTTTTACTGCCCCCATCTTTACCTTTCCCTGCAGTTTGTGGCGTGCGATGTGCCAGGGCCGTGGTGGCTACATCTTGGAATTCCGGGCCCGCAAAATCATTTTTTTTTTTTGATCATTCCTCGGGTGCAAAGGGCCGATGGGTGGACCGGGTCGGTAGCCAGCTGGGGGCCCTGAATCACTGCTGGATCACTGCTGGGAGAGAATCTCTGGACTGTGCTTCCTCTCACATGCCGATCCTGGCCACGCCCCAAAACCAGACAAACAGAGAGGGGGCACAGACAGCAAAAAAAAAAAAAAAAAACTGACAGGGGTTCTATTCCTTCTCGACTCTATCCAAAACTAAAAAAAAAGCTTTGCCTTTAGTTGTACCCTTGCACGGGGGGGGGCATTTTCGTGTGCCTGGGAGGCACAGGGGCAGTATCAAGTTCCGCGAGATTGCCGCGGTCCAGGTCAACGGGATAGGGGTGGGGTAGCGAGGAGGAGGTCCTGTGTAAATTCATCTTGCAGATTTTTCTGTAAAGGTGAATTTACACTTTAAGCTGGCTATTAGGGGTGCAACAGATCTTCAGCGATTCACGGTTCACCCTGTTCGGATCGGCACACATGCGCTCCGCGGAGCGCGCCGCTGCCTCGGGCTTAGAAAAGGCCACGGCTTGGACCTAGCTCCGGAGCGGCGGCCATCTTGGTACACCCGGCGGCGGCGGTGCGCGCTGACGTCATCACCCCTCAACCCTCCATCGTGGATCAGATCTGGCCGGCTTGGCGGCCCGCTTCTATTCTGTAAGAGGTAAACACTAAACAGCACTAGTCTAAAAGTCTTCCTTCCTAATTCCAATACTATACTGTATATACAGTGGGGGAGTCTGTGGATGTTACAACAGTGGGGGAGATGTGGATATCACAGTGGGGGATGTGGATATTACAGTGGGGCAGATTGTGGATATTACAGAGGGGGAGATGTGGATATTATTACAGTGAGGAAGAGGATGTGGATATTACAGTGGGGGAGATGACGTGGATATTACAGTGGGGGAGATGACGTGGATATTACAGTGGGGAAGATGACGTGGATATTACAGTGGGGAAGATTTTTTTTTTGTTGATCCGAACCGTGACTCCTGCTCCGAGGAATGATCCGAACCGTGAGTTTTTTGATCCGTTGCACCCCTACTGGCTATGGTTTGTTTGTTTTTTTCTCATTGAGCCAGTGACCTGAATGAAATCGAATGAACAGATTCCTCCATCCTCACAAATGAGATTGATGGAGAAATCCTCCCCACCAGGACATTGTTCTCTGACAGTAAAACTCTCTGCTGTCAGAATACATTGATTAGCGGCTGTAGCCTCTGATCGAGAAAAGCTTTCCAGCTTGTCAGTTTAGCAGAAGTCGATCTAACGTTCAACTTTTGTCGGACAGGGATGGTTACACACTGATCGAAGTTTGGCTAGTTCAGCAGGGACAATCTGAATTTGGATCACCTATGGCCAGCTTTAGTTTGTGTTTACTTTCACTATTGCATCTGAGTCCAAAATGCATGTCAAAATTTTCATGTGGGCAGAAGGCTCAGGTGCATCATCCAATCCCACTGCCAGCAGTCAGCATGTGTGTGCCTTTTGCCCGCAATGAAAAACCATGCACAAGGGCTAAATGCCTAGAGTGCATGAGGCCACATAGCCTCGATAAGCAATATTAAATGATCTGTTCAAGAAAAATGATGTCAATAAACATCTCATCCACTAAGAATAGAGAATGATGAAAGGACTACTAGAATGGAAGGTCCTTCTAATTGAATTGTTTTACCAATGAACCAGAAAATGCACCTGTACTTGGTTATTGTGTGTTGTGATGCAGGTGCATTCATTTCATGCAATGCGTTGCAATACAAAGTAAATGCCACCGCAATGCCCTAATGTCTGTTTTACTACAATGCATAGGAGCGAAGCCAGTATAGTTACCTGGTCAGTCCTAACTCAATGTGTAAAATACAAATAGTAACAAATCACTGCAGAATCTAAAACAGTTTGGCATCCGCTCATTCGAGGCCTGCCTAGTACACACTGGGGAAGATTTACTAAAACTGTAACACTCGGAATCTGGTGCAGCTGTGCATGGTAGACAATCAACTTCTAACTTCAGCTTGTTCAATTAAGCCTCGAAAATAAAACCTGGAAGCGGATTGGTTTCTATGCAGAGCTGCACCAGATTTTGCATGCTCTAGTTTTAGTAAATCCCCCCCCAATTGTCTGCTTTGCTCTGCCACAAAGTCTAGACTGCATATAAGACAAGACTGGGGCTATTTTTTTATTAGGCCTTCTGTGGACTTTGTCTATGAATGTCCTTTACTGCTCACTTTAAAAAGGAAGCCATTTCCTGAGGCCCCTTTCATACTGGTGCAACTTATCCTGCGACTTGGGACTGCAAAGTCGCATGACAAGTCGTACCCCATGATTTCCAATGAGCACCATTCATATCTGTGCATCTTCAGGTCGCAGCACTTTCAAAGTAGTCCTTGCACTACTTTGGTCCGACCTTGATAAGACTTGAGGTTCATAGACCTCGATTACACAGGCATTGTTTCAAGCTGCATCAAAAAAATCGCGTCAAAGCTGCGTCGAAAATTGCCGTAAAATCGCTGCAAAGTCGCACAATTGTGAAAGGAGCCCAAGTGGCTGCCTTTGTTAACTACTCTGTTTTCAAATGCTAGTTACCTGGCTGTCCTTCTGACTCTCTGGCTTCAATAGTCTGAATCACCAACTCTGAAAAAGTATGCAAATAAGGACTTGACTATACACTTTTTTCTTTGTCCTACTTAAGCTGCCCATGCACATATAGATTTTGTAGGCTGAGCGGAAAAAAATGAATTCTTCCATCCACACTCCACACCACAGATGGACAAATCTCCCAATGCAGCCATTGTATTTTAATCTCCAGGTGTCAAAATATCCAAAGAGTGTCTGCATCTTAGTGGATACAGGCACTGTTTGGATGACAATTTTCAGGCAAACACCTTTGATTTTTCAGTTGAGGGATGTTGGATAGGAGGCAGCTGACAAGGCAACTCACTGAGCAGATTTTGACCGGTTCCATTCCACGTATGACCAGTTTAATCTAGCTTGGTGACTCTAAAGCCGTCTAATTGACGGTTTGAATCTAAGTCGGTTAAGCAGGGACCGGCTGAGATTCGAACCATGTATGGGCGGGCTGATTGTACCCAAGTTGATCGATCAACTTGGGTACAACCAGCCTGTTGGGTTTTTCATGCTATTATTGCAAACAGCTATAGCCGCTAGCATCAATCACTGTGTGTTTTTCAGGCTAGGACAGCTCCCCCGTAGGGGAGAACACAATAACAACAACCTACCAAACCAATCCACAACTCAGTCCCCAGCTACATCACTAACCTATTCTCAAAATAGCAACCTAATTGTCTCTTTGTTCCTCCCAAGACCTCCTTGTGGACGCAGGAAAGAAAATCGCACAGCCTATGGCCGGTTTAAAAGGTGGTGGGTTATATTAATAGGCAGACAACATTCTGAAATGGATGTCAACAATGGTTTACTTCAAGGTGAACCTATGTCTAAATTTGGTTGTTTTAGACCTAATTTAGCTATAACGGACAGATGTATGCTAAAATCCGAACTCCTGGCTTACTTTCATATTAAATAATTCTGTTGGCCCAAACTGTTTAAAAGGTAAAGTAAACCCAAAATCCAGCTTTAAAACTTTAATCATTACCATTCTGATCTACAGGGATTGTGTACACAGCCACTGTACATTTTTCATTTGTCCTCCATATTCTTTAGAAATTTAGGAAGTTGAATTATTCCAATGTGTATAGCCAAATAAAAAAAAAATTAGGTCACCCAAGTCAATTTGAGGTGGCCCTGTTTGAGGAAGCCATTGGCAAGAAATGTTTTGACACTCGTGCACTCTATTTGATCAACTGTCTCCTATCATATAAACACAAGTGACAAGGAATTAGAAGCTGGGAGGTTATTTGCACACAAATGGAAAATAAATCATTCTGTGTCTTGGCAACCAAAGGACAAAGCCTTTATCTTTATCTGCAACAAGACATTTTAAAGGTGGTATGGTCATAGAAATGCCTGAACATCTAAATCAATATGAAGCACATACCATTTTCTGTTGCCCCTTCAACACTCAGTAGATAATTATCCTGGCTGGAAAACATAGTTATCATGCTTAATACCCCCAAACATTCCCAGGATTTTTTGATACTGCCATAAATAGCCATGCCAGCCCAAAGCGGACAACATATTAATGACAGAATTTTGGTGTTGTCCCACACAGACCTGGCCTGTTGGTTAAGAAGTCAAGCCAATGTCTGCACATGCAGAAGAATCTCTGTCCAAGTACTTTGCATATTTTTTGCCATTTTCTTCATGAATAGAGGCCTTTGGAGACTCCAGTATGTGGTATGTTTTAGGGATGGCTATACAATTATATGACTTCTGTGACCAGATAGCACATTACGGGTATAGCTTGGCTCTCAGATTTAAAAGCAAAAATTTATAAGCCTGACTGATCTGTAATTTCATTAATTTTGGATATTTGGTGCAGGCACGGTGCACAGGGAACATATCCACTAATAATGAATTAGATGGCACCAGTTTACTCCGTCACATGTGAAAACCGCCTTCCTGCTACAGTATATATGTTTATTGCCATACAAGGAACGTAGGATAAAATAGTGCTTTGATTTAGTCTTGTTCTTGCTGTGTAGCCCCAGTGTCCAAGAAAGCATCTATCTTTTTCCAGGCACTTGTAAGTCCCGCTTGTGTCTTCCATAATCAGAGCTTTGTGTAAGCGCAGGAGAATGGTGAGGGCTGCCCGCAATCTAACAGCTGTCACATTATTTGCACTAGCTGTAAACAGCCTTCACATTCTCTTCTTACCGCATAGTTAAATCCAGGCTAACAATTCACAGCGAGAGCTCAGCAACAGCACCAGTCTTGTGTCTGCTTCTGGTGCTTGAGTTGCAGCTGGCGACCTCCCTTACAAGGGATCCCCTCTTACCCACCTGCCAATGCAGCCAGGCTGTGCCAACTTCCCTTTAATCAGCTACATTACCCATGCGCCAGTACAAGGTTATTTCCTGCTGTTACAGGGTAACGGTTTGCCCGATTAAAAAAAGGTCCTAAAGTAAAAATGAAGCTAATACCCCCCACCACATAAACATACACTCCAATGCAGAAAGAAGCTTTCCCCTCACATTGGAGAGATTTTCATTTGCTTCCAGTTGTGTCTCGAGTACAGAAAGCAAAAAAAATCTCCTCAATGGGACACAGACAGCACTGAACAATTGTCTGTGGTTTTAACCCTTTCCTACTCTTTACAAAGTATAATTCTATTTACTCAGATTTTTTTTTTTCCAAATTGGATATAGTAACACAAAGAGTGGCAATAATTAAAGTGGTTGGAAATCCATAATTTACCACAATGCAGGATCCCCCCAGCCTTATGGGCCGTACACACTATAGGATTTTCCGACAACAAATGTTGGATGTGAGCTTGTTGTCGGAAAGTCCGACCGTGTGTATGCTCCATAGAACATTTGTTGGCGGACTTTCCGCCAACCAATGTTTGAAAGCAGGTTCTCAAATTTTCTCAAGTCTTGTCGGAAATTCCGATCGTGTGTACACAATTCTGACACACAAAAGTTCACGCATGCTCAGAATCAAGCAGAAGAGCCGCACTGGCTATTGAACTTAATTTTTTTCGGCTCGTCGTACGTGTTGTAAGTCACCGCGTTCTTGGCGATCGGAATTTCCGACACTTGTGTGCCCAGGTGTATGCAAGACAAGATTGAGCCAACATCCTTCTGAAAAAAATCCATGGTTTTGTTGTCGGAATGTCTGATCGTGTGTACATAGCATTGTACTTACCTGAGCCTGATCCAGCCATGTGCACGAGAGCAGCGGGTCTCTCCCTCCTCAATGGGTAGACTGATAGAAATGGAAGTCATTAGCTCCCGTTGCCGTCAATCAAATGCTGTGATGAGGGGGGGTGGAGCTAAGCCACTTGATGATCTGTGTTAATAGATGCAGGCAGGGTGGCCCAGGAGTGAGCCCACACGAGTATCCCTATTGAAAGCATCTTTCTTTTGGGGCACTCATCGAAGAGGAGGAGCCAAGAGCGCCGGCAGAGTACTCCAGAAGAGAAGGATCAGGGCTGCTCTGTGCAAACCCATTGCACAGAGCAGGTATGTATAACATGTTTATTATTTTAATTTAAAAAAAAAAATCGAAGCTTTAATGTTACTTTAACTACGGTAAATAAAATGCCATACCTTGTTCTGTTATGCCGGTATGGGCTGTTGAAGAATCATTTAAGCCCAATTTTCCAATAATTATCCTAAAGCACTGCTCAGTATGGCATCTGTCATGTGTGGTGAAAGGCTGATCTATAAGTACAAAAGAGCACATGAAAAAAATAAATACGGTAAATAACATTGAGATGACCAAAGATTAGTCAATTTTGTAATAATCCTAACGTGATGATGCATAGATTTATTTCAGTAATGGTTTTTGCTTGGTGCTGTATCAACTGAGACTATACTGCCTGTAGATATTCAAGCCTCTCCATGAGCAAAGGAGAGAATGATAAAATGGCGCATATGTCTCAGTTTTTCACCGCATTTTTTCTTCATGGTTTTTAGTTGGCCCATTGCTTTTATTACAAGAATAGAACAAAGTGACCAAGTCACACCTCCATTATCTCACGTTTTACAAAAAATTAGTACATTTCAATAATTTTTTTCCATGAAAAAACAATTTAGTGGAAACTATAATGATTTTGGGTCAGTTTTAAATTTTTTTACAAAATTATTTTAACTGCTGTTTTATAGATTCTCTCATACACAACCTTCATTTTGAAAATGATTTTAAATACCTAATAAAGGATTTCCAGAGACTTGTGAATTAACTAAAGAGAATATGCAGCAAAACAGCTTGCTTTGTGGCTCTTTTGTTTGAATTATCATCATAAAAAAAAAAGAAAGAAAGAAAAAAAGGCAATAGATGTATAGATTTAAAATAAAAAATTATGAATACTTTTTTTTTTTTTTTTTTTTTAGAAGTGATCATCGCATTCCCTCTGTTCTCAAATGCATAAGAGCTGGGGGAAGGGGAAGGTGAAGCAGCAGTACACTGAGCTTCCCATTGAAAGCCTGTGCAGGTGGGGGGGGGGTTTCAGGACAAGTCTGATCATTGAAGGAGAGCAGGCTGAGTTCCCAGCATAGCTAGACTGACTCCTCCTTAGTGTGGTCAGTTTTTAAAAGGAAAGTAGAGGGGCTGGCAGGAACACCAGGGATTTTTACACAAAGGAAGCAATACAAAGAGAACAGGATATTTTTTCATACAAGTACATGGTACTGCAGGCACAGATCAGGAATATAAAATGCTTTTTTTTTTTTTTTTACTGCTTACTATAATTAACAAATAAAAAAAATGCACACAAGCTCACTATACATTACTACTGGAATATTTTCCTGCTTCTCCCTCACGTTTACCAGTCTACATGATGGGTGCTTTTTACTGACCACATTTTTTTTTTTTTCAAATAAACATGGGGAAATTTTCCAGCAAATATCACAATAGTCAATGGTGGAAAATTCCCCTTGTATGAAAAAAAAATACCCGATTGTTTATAATTTTACAGCTATTGTCAGGCGCTGATTATCCTCTAGACAAAATTGCTGCGAAGAGTGTTGCAGCAGACGTTGAGGCTATTCTGTAGCTTGTGTGCCACCCCTACTGAATATTCAGAGAACCTAATGAGAGAAAAGAGTAGAGCTTGCCAGAAGCTTTTAAAACTTTGGATGAAAAACAACCCATGTGCCACCACATTTACAGTGTCAATACATGGCCTGAATTTGGCAAGGAATGAGCCCGATTTCAGCATCTTTTGCAAATGAGTGGGTAAGCATCGTGTTGCGCAGGTTTTTCCGGGAGGTGACGACAAGGGCTTCTGTCGTTGATAGTGCACGTTGTTTGAAAATCTTAGTACCAATGGGTAGCGGCAGTCAAATCACAAAAACAATTGCAGCACGTCACAGCTGTATGGAAGTGCATTTAAGGACAGGCAGATGTCTTCCTATCCATCATCCTTCGCCAAATACCTGACTAGATGATGGCCAGCACAATCTGGCCGCTCAGTGATCACTGCACAACCATGCATGTTCATATTGGTCGGTGATTATTGAATACAAAAGTGTGTGTTGTGTGCCACAGGGGGTATACAGGCACCAGCTTGTCTTAAGGAAAAAAAAAACACAATAGTGATCACCAAGAATGGCTTTTCCAATATTATTCTCTAATCTGGCTGGATAATCTCTAAAATGGCTGGATCTACTAAATGCTTTCTTATCTTATGTGCATGCACCTTCAGAAAGCCATAATACCTGCCCAATTTCTAAATAATGACAGACAACCATTTATCAACTGTAATGGGTTTCCAGAAAGTGCACTTCTCAGTACCAGTCTTTTTTTTTTTTTTAATGTGCGCAGTGAAATCTGTCAAAGATCTAAAATGAGAAATTTTCTAGTAAACTCAACAGAGCTAGTCTTCTAAAGCTTTGTATCATGGGCCTAATTTATAAAAGAGTGCAAGAGGAACTGTCAGCTAGATCTGCCTTAGAGCAAGCAAAAACATTCATTCTTTCACCCCAATATACTGTAAAGGAGGAATCCCATTGGCTGCTGGGGAGACAAAAACCTAACCATCGGAGACAATTCTGTCAGGCTGTTCCTTAACCGAGGCTCACGCTGATGATGATGGTCTCTGTTACGAGCAAGTGCCTCCTATTATATTCTGAAACACCAGAGATTTCACCGTATCTGACTCTGAGCCACATACAACAATCGGGTGGCCCTCGCAGAAGACGACTCTCTGCTCGACCCCGAGATGTCTTCAAAGATCCATCCCTCTTATGAACTTGATAGCCTCACTTGTCCTGCAGTCTAGAATGGCAGCTTTTTATGAATTTGTGTCAGGTTGAACATTTCCATAATCGTCAGTATTAGGGCAAATTACACGGCTAATCAGTCCTTAAATGGATTTTAATTAAGGAGCCATTCCAAGCTCAGTACTGTGGATTTAAGAAAATACCTTTTCTTTCCCCTCAGAGAAACAAGACAGGGAGGGGGTTTATGAGACATGGGGCACTAGCCAAGAGCACGTTAACGCTTTGGCTGCTGATTGATAAAAGGAGAAAGGCTTGAGTGAATTTCACCTACAGAGACAAGAAAAGGAAAATTCTGAATTAAATCAGGCTGCATTTACACTCCTGTTAGATCCCCCTCCCTTGTGTTTCCCCCTGTCATGTTTTTTGAAAAATAAAAGTGTGGGGGAAGGTGGCGGAGACACAAAACACAAGCGTATTTACAGTCCCCATTGAGCCAGGCAGCTGAATTTAGGCTACATAGGGACCGAAAATATATTCTCCCCTTCCATCTCCGTCCTACCTTGTCCCAATTTTGTTTTCTATTAAAAAAAAAAAAATATGGAGACACAGGACTTAACATCCATCTGAAAAAGCTTTTACTACAACGCATATTTTCCTCTACTTTCCTTATTTTTCACATCACACTGGTACCTTTCTATTCACAAATACAATTTGGCAATAGCGCAGGCTCCCTGGTAAATTGGGCTCCGAGTTTGTGTTAAATATATGAGGCAGGTTATGTAATGTTCTGCCCATACACTAGTGATCCTTGTGTATTGGGTTTCTCTATTCCCCACAAGGCATTCTTTCCAATGTGAGTCATTTGACCCCACTCCCGTTCCTCCAACTCATTTTCCAATTGTATGAACTTGTGCGGAATAAATTATTTAAATAAATAAATAAAATAACAAAGGAGGAAATAGCACGAACGGGAAATAAGGGTGAAGACTGTTAACAGTGCGCTGTGTACCAAATAAAATGGATATTGACGGAAGGTAGTATGGAAAAGTACCACAGAGACGAGTACAGTATAAACAGATTCATCTAGGTCTTCCATTGAAACCTAATTACTCACTAAAATATCCTTGGCTAAGGTTATAGCATATACTCATATCTTTAGTAAGGCACGGAATAATATGTGCCAACCTAAAACAACCAATTGGCAGTTTTCGTGCATTGTTCTGATAAATGTGGATTGGTCGTTATGGTTTATTGCGCTGCAGATTTTCACTGAATTTTTGTGATGTCACATTAAATTAGAAAAATGGGATATATATTAAAAAGTCTCATTTAAAACAACTATAAGACCTACACATAGGTGTTAAATAAAGCTAGGGATGGGTAGACTAAATTGCAACACTAGCTCAAACCTCTCTAAGGTTTTTATTGCTATATTCGCCCCTTCCTTTCCCAGGACCAAAACAGGAAGTTAGGGGAATTTTTCCAAGGAGACTAAGGCCCCTTTCACATTGGGTGGACTCGGCCAGGCTCTGCAGAAAATCTGTATGCTGAGCCCCGCTGAGCAAGCGGATGGCTTGTTAGTGTCCGCACCGCTTATGCAGAGCATACACAGACACAGCCCACTCTTTTCTATGGGCGGTCAGATGTAAACGGACTGCCTGTCGGATCAGATGTCAAAAAACTGACAGGTGGACCAGATCGGAAAGGGGCCTTAGACAGCAATAATAACTTGTTATAGGCTCTAATCCCTTCGCATTATCTGCAAGGCTGTTGACATGACTTTATGTTAAAAAAAAAAAAGAACTTAATATTTTGCAGCCTGCCAAGTCCTCCGGCGCCTCTGCACTGAAAACCGAGTGATCGAGCATCACCGATCACTCGGTTTTCACAGCTCCATGAGCAGAGAGTTGTAGACTGTCAGTCACAGCTCTCTGCTCATCTCCCTCCACACTTATTGGAGCGCTGAGCTGTGGAGGGGGCGGAGCAGGCCATCTCAGGCTGTCATCGGCTCGCTGAGAGGCTGAGCCGGGTGTCAGTCCAGGCACCTGGCGGAAACGCGCTTGATTGTCACGATGAAACAGTACCTGGACTCAGATACGTGATGTCAGCAGAGAGCAGACTTCAGCCCGATCTCTGCTGAAAACGGGTCACAGGAGTGCAAAACGAATTACATTCCTGTGACCCATAGAAGCCCAATCAAACGAGCTTTGGCTGGACTTCTCCTTTAAAATCTGGTGGCCACATTAGTGTTTCTTTTATTGGGGGTTTCCTTTATTTTCACCAAGTAATCCTGTCAGTAATCATTCCTGTATTAGGATAACACTGTACTGTATCTATGAAAGGGCAGTGATGCCCCCTAAGCCAGACATTTTTAACCAGGGTTCCTCCAGGAAATTGTTAGGGCTTTCTTGAGTCGTGGCTGATTGACCAACCATTCGATGATGCCTGCATAGTTCCAGGCCAGTGCCACTGGTGCCTGCTCCATGGCACCAATGATCTTTTTAACCATCTGTAATGAAAAGGGCATTCTTCCCACTGACCTGGTTTTAGCAAGACTGGAAAAATATTGTAAGGATTCCTCTGGAGGTAAGAAAGTTGGCAAGGCTACCCTAAGCTCTTGCTATCAATTACAATGACATCCCCCTGGCCTCATCGCCATAACATAGGGGGATGTTTTGTGTTTCGAAGAAAAGAACTGGGAACTCTGGAACATCGTTTGGGATTTCATTAAGAAAAAGAAAATCCCCCTTCAATGGGACTTTGAAGGCAGCATTCACTGATATAATGCAAAAAGTAGTTTATTAGATATACATAAAAGTCTACGATCAAATAAAGTGGTCGATATTAAAAAACAACATCACATTTTGTACAAAATATACATACATATGAAAAAAACAACAAAAACAAAACACAACAATTTACATGAAAAATATGACAAAGAGATAATGATACTCTGCGGTAAATAGTAATCCCCGGTACCCGACGCGTTTCTGGTTATACACCTTCGTCAGGAGTATAGGATAGAGGTAGATGTAGTCATAATTTGTTTTTACTCATGTAAAATGATTCCATAAAAAAAATGGGTGAAGCAACTGTGCCAGTGGAAGTGTCGATGGACGCCAACCAACCCGTGGTAGAATCTTGGGATCAGAAACTCCCAGTTTGTTATTAACCTGATGGACAGCAGCAAGTAAATTCCAGCAATTTAGCTGAACAGTGTCCGCTATATAGAAAATAAGGTAGGTAGCTGGTCAGAGCTTTCAATAAGACTACGGATCAGTGAGTAGCACCAGTGTAAAAATACCTTATTTCCATAGGTATGTGTCCTCCCACATATACGTGAACAGCTCTATATGGTTGGCGTCGCCCCGCTCTGTAGTGCCTTGTTTGGGATTTCAGTTTAGTACTTAGAAAGTTGGAAGTACACTGGATTTTTGACAGGATCAACGGGTATTTTCTGTACTTACTGGAAATGTACTTGAAAACGTTGCCTGGAGACTGAAAGCAAATACACATTTAAGGGCTGGTAAGCTGCAATATTTTGAATTTGTGTTCTTCAGCTTAAATATATTTTACATTTTTAATATATTTATCCTTTATGGGTACTACTAGTACAGGCTACACAGCAGATGCAATCGTACTGAATGAGTCACCTGCAACCATGTTTTGAAAGTTTTTGTCTTCAGTTTGGTCAGTGGACAATGCAATACAATTTACTTCCATGTGAATGGAACTGATGAGACACATGATATAACGAAATTGAGGACAATTAATTACAAATCCTGCAGGCTGCCAGATAAAATTAATCTTACAAAACATTCATGAAAAATTCCTTGCAGAGCCAATCTGGAATACATTGTTTAATCACACCTATGTTGTGGAATACAGGGGTTTCAGCACTAGTAATAGAGGGCCAGGCTGGAAGCTCTATTCATTACTAAGTTCCAGCAATCTGACCACTCCTAAACCTGAGCAGCAGAATGCCAGTTCTGTCCTGTCACCTGCGTGGTGTCTCTAAATTTTCAGAATTCCACTGCAGTAACATTTTGGATGTTTGGTGGAACTGTCTGCTCTTCCATAAAGGGGTTTTGTGGTTGGAACAAACTGGCATTCGTTTGGTATCAACAGATTCAATACAGCTATATACTGTATTCCTTTGTAGTCAACCAATTTTGCTACATATTGCTAAGGATCAATCTTCACTCCTAAAAAGTATTCTTTAGCCCTATACCAATCATTATAGCTCAGAAAAACACAGATCTTATTGTACCCATAGATATGACATTGTAGTCATCATTTTCAACTGGATCAGGCAATGAACTCAAGCTGACTAACCACATGCTTCTGTAAGGAGGGATAATTAAATGGGGAGGTTAGTATATTGGTTGTATTGATTACAGTCTTCCTCCCTCTGATATTCTAGATCCAACTGCCACTTCCCTTACGCTTGTCTCCATGGATTGTGCATCACTAGCTGATTTTCCAGTTGTGAGCCCTCCTTTGATGTGTCTTTTGCCTGAGGGTAGTCGCACCATAGCTACATGTCACGGCACCTATAATTACACATACACTTGTATGGTTTACGGTGGAGTACTGACAGGGAAGATCCGAGTCCTTTAACATAAGTACAGCTTTCCCAGGATAAACCTATGGTTATCCTAAACTTGCAGTAATCGTCGACATCCTCTTCTGCTTTCCTGTACTAATTCATGGAGGAAAAGTTATTCTTCCTCTCCCCTATTTTGGATCAGCTTGTTCGTGAGTTGCAGGTGCTTGGGTGTGCCCATCGTTCCTGACTTCATAGGTATAAACATGCTTGGGTGATCTAATTGTGTATAATTATATAAGAACCTGTGACAAAAATCATCAGGTGGTCATATCGAGAATGCACAATGTCTATGGCCTGTAAAAAGGAAAGTGGTATTGAGAAAATACAATATACTGTATGGACTGTTATCAAAGTGTTTCTAAAAAGCAGAAGGTTTTTACCATAGTGCATTCTATGCAGTAAGTTAAAAAAAAAAAAAAAAAACTTCTACATGCATAGCCCCCTCTAAATATTTACCTGAGCCCGATCTCGATCCAGCGATTTGCACAAGAGCCAAGGCTCTCTCAGGGATCATGATCCTCATTGGCTCAGATACAGCAGTGGGGGCCATTGGCTCCCGCTGCTGTCAATCAGAGCCAATGAGGAAAGATCAGGGGACGGGGCTGAGTCCTGCTCTGTGTGTCTTATTGACACACAGAGCAGGGCTTGGGAGTGAGCACACACAAGTGCCCCCACAGCAAGTGGCTTACTATGGGAGCACTCGGCGGGGGGGTGGTTGTGGAGCTGTGGCGGGGGACCCAAGAAGGGGAGGATCAGGGCTGCTCTGTGCAAAACCATACAGCAGCAACAGATACAGCAGCGGGAGTTATCGGCTTCCAATGCTGTCAATCATAGCCAATAAGGAGGCAGTGTGGGGAGGGGGGGGGGGGAGTCCCACTCTGTGTGTCTTATAGAGCCATGTCTTTCGCTGCTGTCAAACAGAGCCAATGAGGAGGGAGCGGGGCAGGGCTTAGTCCCACTCTGTGTGTCTCATGTTTACACAGACTAGGGCTCAGGAGCGAGCACACACACGAGTGCCCCCATAGCAAACGGCTTGCTATGGGAGCACTCGTGGAAGGGGTGGAGCCAGGAGCACCAGCAGGGAACCCAAGAAGAGGAGGATCGGGGCTGCTCTGTGCAAAACCTTTGCACACAACAGGCAAGTATGCTAAAAGAATTTAAAAAAATTAGCCTTTAGAATTACTTTAACTCTCCATTTCAAAATGCTAGTTGCTTGAATGCTTTTTGAGTCCCTGACTCAGAACAAGTATGCAGATTAGGAGTTCTGACTTCACTGACTGCATACTTTTTAGGGAACTAGTATTTTTTGCAGAAGAGTAGCACTGGCAGCCTTCATATTTCCCCCAGTACAGGTTTCCTTAATGCCTGAAGTCTTCTGCTTATAGGGTTCTGAAGCAGGACGAAGGATGTGCTCAAGCAGACATCTGATCATACACTGACAGATCCCCTAGTGTGTTGGCTATATCCTCTGATGGCTAAAGTAGGCAATGAATGGAAGCCAGCACGGGGATTCTTTAACTCACTGAGGATCAGATTACTCTCTTACTCCTTCTGGGGGAGTCAGGAGGAACTTAGCGGGACCAGATATTGATGGATTTTGTTTGAAGAAATATGTTACTTTAAAATCAGTCAATTGAAAAATATCAAAGTCAAATAAAGAAAAGTGTTTTTACAGTGACAGCAGCAACTTAAATATGACAACTGATTTGTCATCACCTATGGAATGACTGGCCCCAGCATAGCTATTCTCCTGGCTGAAAGGGAAATTATGGTGCTTCCACAAAAGTTGGTGGCCACAAAATCATCTAAAAATTATCACAATATAATAGCATAATAACCCCCCTTCACCCTCAAATCCTGTTCTTGTCTCAAACTTTTTATTAAAAAGCATAAAAGCCCACTAATCAAGTACATAAATCAAATTAACCCCTCCTGGGGCATAGAAGTAACCCTCCTGCTCCACATCTAACATCTAGGGTTCCTGCCCGCCTTTATGATCCACCATAGTAGCCCTCTAACATTGTACATACAGTACATTTCAGTAGCCCTTTATGAAAACGCTGACTTTCCTGAAAGTCAATATTTGCATATGGCTAGGCATGCCCACCACTGCCTCATGACAATTCACTGAGGTTCCAAGCTCTGTATAATGGAAGGGAGTGTGTATATTTCCCCTATATTTCTTTCTCAAGGGGCATTATAGGATGATCAGAAATGTACATATCTCACAGGATTTCAGCCCGAAAGCTAACATAAATCTTTTTTTTTTTTTTCATTTCATTACTATATTAGAAGAAACAGCCATTGGCCTTGCAGCATTAGGTATGAAATATGGCTAAATATAATATACGTTCTGATTCGATTACCCCATTGAGATTAATTGGTTAGTACATAAGATCAAGCATTCCTGCCTTCGAAGTCCTTCAATCTAGAGAATAAGATGCACTTACAATGCTGCAATTAATTGGAATTTTTCTGTATTCTTAAAATGTGGTATTTCGCCTAGAATAAAATTCTGACCTTGCCACCACATTCCACATCTTCACTGTTCTATGACTGAAACACAAACCAAAAAGCAATGTTATCCGGAAAATCCGTCTGCAATGGACCCTCGAGCAGCAATGTTACAGCACGATTCTTCCTTAGCTGTGCTGCTATAATACTTCCCACTCCTCCTCCCTCTCTGTATGAATAAAGAGTGCAAGGCCATCCATCACATCTCTGGAGAGGATCGTGGTGACACTGTCTGGATGTCACCATCACTGTGTCACAGGGTGAGGTGGCAGAAGACATGATACATAGGAGGTGATTGAGATGCAGTGAGCGCTCCCATTATAGCAGTGACAAGGCTGGATCTGGTCTTATCAGCATTTCTCTGGGCTTTTATCCCATCCTGCCTGAGCTCTGGGGCTTCCAGACTTTGCAAAGTGCTCAGTCCTTGCCCTGTGCCTTCATTTTAATTACAATGGGATGTGAAGCAAGTGGATGGATTTGCATAGGCAGATATTAACACTCTCGCTGCCTGGGAGAACAATCCCTTTTAGCGTTTTTAATCCACCCCCCTGGCAAACAAGGATAAATGGATGTAGTACATTTTTTAAATATTAACTCAAAGGTCACACATTGATAGAACAATTTGCACCAGCACCCAAATGCCTGTTTGGAAATGGAGCGTGAAAAGGTTTCTGGGCTTACTTAAAGTAAACCTGCACTGAAAGAGATACACGCCGCCACGTCCAACCTCTCCTGAGAATGCTGGTTGCTTGGCTGTCATGTTGATCCAGTGGCTTCAATACTTTGCGTCATTGACCAATAACAAGTACTTCTGGAGGTCTGACTTAACTGGCTCCATACTTGTTCTAGCTTAGTGACTCTGGACCTTGGGCCACCCAGGCAGGTCAGCAATGGCAGTCTACAAATTTTTCAGAGCACTGGCTTACTTTAAAGAAAAAATGTACTGGCAAACTAAGCTACAAAAAAAAAAAAAGCTGCATCTAATAGAAGGGACCGTAATATGCCTCAGCATACCTCTGAAAATCCTATGCAAATTTTGGCTTACTGAAAGTTGGTATTTGCATAGGCTTAGTCATGCACCCACCCCAGAGAGTGCTTGGCACCAGCGATTGGTTGCTCATGCATACAGCGCTTCCTTATGAGAGTCTCTGTGCTTAGTCTCTCCATACCCAGAGGTCTAGGTTTTTGGGGGGCTTTGGCTGTGTACTGCAGGGGAGAGGTGTAACCAGTGAAAGGTAAAATGAGGCATCAGACACTGCGCATACGATAGGTTAGCTCTCCGGAATAATTTTGCTTTGAAAATAACCTTTTTATGTCTCAAGAAACCACTGCCAAATATGAAATTACCAGTGCATAGTCAGGAAACAAGAAATCCTCAACAACCTATCTCCTGAGACTTCGTTATTTCACCAATAGATGCCACCATCTTGCCTCTGATACAACATAGAAAATATGAAAATCTACAAGTCTAAAGCAAGCCATAGACTATACAATTTTATTTCTTTCTAGCATGGGTGGAAAGAAAGAAAACTGCTTGATTCCCCCATCAACACTGACTCTTCCTTCTGCGTTACTGTATTCTGCCAGCAGGGAGCCTTCCCTTCCAGCAGAACACAATTATCATTGCTATTGGCCATAGCCGCCACCAGTGATCGCATGCAAAATATCCAACAGGTTGGTCTTACTGAAGTTGATCAATGGATCGACTTCAGTACAACCAGCCTGTCCAAAGATGGATTAAATCTCAGCCGGTCCCTGCTGAACCAACCTAGATTAGATCCATCTAGAACTGGCTTTAGACATATCTGCCCTTACTGTAGTAGTGATGTGTCAGTGCTTTCTACATACATCAGAAGCAAGGGGGAATGGTCAGAAATGGAAATTGGTGCTTGGCTGCTGACTTTTGACAAAAAGTCATATATTGCATATCAGTAGCACTGCTGTTTCACCTGATTAGATTACACATTTTGCATAAAGAAAGTATGTTTGAAACAGCTGATGGTTCTGATTATAAATGTTTCAATAGGTTTACTTCCCAAGGGAACCAAAATGATGACTTTAAATCAGCAGTCCCCAACCTCCCCGGCTTCAGGGACCGGCCTCATGGAAGACAACCCCTCCGCGGACCGGGGGGGGGGGGGGGTTGGACAGGTGTTGCTATGCAATCTGTCACCTCGGGAAAGGGGGGGAAGAGGAGAAGAGGAGTGGTTGTGCAGACTGTCACACCTTTGGTGGAGAAGAAGTGTAAATCCTGAATAGAAGATAATTCCATGTGAACTAACTGGAACTCTCATGGTGTGATAGACTAGGCGGGGACTGAGCACTCAGGAGCACTAGGTGGGGCAGTCTGGCATCCGTTTGGTGGATGTTGGCACTGTAAGTAATTTCTCCTGGATGGAAAATGGTGCTGGGAGAAGGGGAGCAGGCTCCCTCTAGTGGTTGGAGGCCAGCAGTGCAGGTTGTGCTGGTTTGCTCAACCAACCCCACACCGCACGGCCTAACCCCCAGCAAAGCCACAGACCGGCACCAGTCCTTGGCCTGGAGTTGGGGACCTCTGCTTTAAATTATATCAAAAGCCAATTTTTTGATTGGTAGAGTAAGGAATGGTTAAAACCCTTGCAATTTTTTTATTTTCTACATGTACATTCCGTTGAGAAAAGCAAATCTCTCCAAAGGAAAATCTCATATTAGACAGCTCTCATTGGAAAGTGTCCCCATTGAAGACCTCCCTTGTATTCTCTTTTGGATTTTCTGTCACTTTTTGCTTCGGTGACAACAGTCACAAGGACAAATATACATTTGTGTATCTCCCCAGTGGGGATGCAGACAGCACTAAAAACCTAACAGAAGATTTAAACCTTCCCTACTCTATAAAAATTTGGCTTTGTGTGCACTTTACCCTGGCCCTGCATACAGTACAAAAAACCCACTAAAATAATGGGGCACCAAGCTTAATATTCTAGACCCATAAAATAAATCTAGAAATCTGAATCTATATTTCCACAGCTCTGGTGAGACAAGAAAGCCAGTTACGTAGTATGAAAAAATAGATCAGTCAAGTGAAATAAATGCAGAAATGATAAATAAGTAACAGCTGACGCCTCTCACACTTTCCTTTGGATTCAAGCTCTGTCTGGAATGGTCAGAGTCCTCCCAGCCCCCCCAATGTGAGCCCTGCCAGTTCTCCCTCACCTTCACTAATGATTAGTGGATGGCTCCCTCCTGCCCCTCATTCTGCGCAGTCCTGGCGGGAGCTTTGTGAGGACGAGACACAAGGATAAAGATCTTTATTTTAGCCGTGTCACTGTAATTTTTAAAGCCCTATTGCACTCGGCTGAAAATAACTGTCCCCTTTTGTCAAAAATAAGGATCCTTATCCTGGTGTGTTAGCTTTGTGAATTGAGCCTACAGACGTGTTTGCTCTCAATGCTACAGAGACGCTTCACACAGGGAACTGGGGCGGCACGGCTCCGCATGACTGACAGCTCCAACTGGAGCGCTGGCGTGCACAGCTCGGATGATAAGAAGGTCGCCGACAATGGGCAGCCTTTATTAGAAAGAGAGCGGCGCGGGGAAAGCAGCTACTGTCAGCTTTACGAGCACTCGCGGCTGGCGTCTAATTTAAACCTTTCATTGTTTAGCCTCCAGAATACATTAGAAAATGCCCATGTTTTTGTCATACATTCCCCATTTGTTTTATACATTATTAACAGTTTTAATGGCTGTTTGACAAACACTACTAATTACGCCAATGCCTGCGGCCCGCAAAGAACTTACCTGCGCCAAAAGTTACATTGATTATTTCCTGTATAATTGGTAGTACTTGCTTTTTTTTTAGAATATACCAATATATTAACGCAATAAATGAAAATCTTTTGTAGGCAGAGTAGTTTACCTTTCTAATGAAGAGAGAAAAAAAGTATGCTTTGGGGCCCAGCTACATGGGCGATTTTATACTCTTGTTACTGAGAGACGTAACCGCTTGCTGGCCTTTATTAGAATAAAGTCACGTTGGAATTTTTAGACGTTTAATAGCTAGTGCTAATCTGGTAAACCCAAAAATTAAAAATTCCATAATAGAAGTTTACTCTTTACATACGTCAATGGATCTGCTTTTGTAATGCAGGCTTTCGCTCATTCAATTTTCACCCATTGATTCTGTCAGTAAGGGCCTGCGTTATCTCAAAAATGTGAACGGGCCCTAAGGCACTGTCTGTCAAAGGCTGACAATGCTCACGCACCGTGTGTTTATGAGGGATCAGTGTTGTCACCCTGGCAGAGCGATCCAGCTGAGACTACATGACGTGCACGGTGTATGTGAAGCCATACTGCTTATGTCATTATTTCATGACTTATCTTTATAGAACGCTTTTCTCAAAAACACTCTCTCTCTATCACATGTACAGGGCATGCAGATGGACCCAGAAATATTTAGTTGGCCATACACTAATAGAGCTGCAAGCTGAACAAAAAAAATCTTACATGCTATACAGCACAGATGAAAGAATCTGCTATTGTATTCGGACAGCTGGTGCTGATTGGATGCAGATACTGTTTGGCCAACAATTAAAGGATGTCAGGCGGGAGGATGCCAACAAGGCCGGTGGGTTCAACAGGACCTGGTCAAAATTCCCTCAGTTTTGCATTTAGCAGCCAAGATGTGCATATTACAATAGCATTATTATATAAAATAATGCAGGACTGTTCAAATAAGGGCTCATTCACATGTGTGGCTACTATTGCTGCCCATTTGCAAAGCAATTTGAGGTGGATTGCTTTTTAGAGGAGGTTTGTCAGGCAGTGAGGAGGCGATATGTCTTCCCCTCAACACCATTTTTAACCCTACAAATACCAACCCGCCCCGCCAGGAGAACACAGTGATTATTGATAGTGGCTAGAACAGCAATAATCGCATAAAATATTTTGATAAGTTGATTGATTAACACGGGTACATTCAGCTTGCCTATACATGATTTGAATCTCGCCTGGTTGCTGCTGAACTGGCCAAGAATCGAACCGTCTATGGCCGGCTTAAGCAGATAGAACACACGGCTCCCTATGAAATGAGCCACACAAATAGCCTTTAGTAGTTATCAATCTCTTATGATTACATAATGCTCTAATTATGTGCAATTGATTTCAGATATGTATTTAGTGATCACTTACTCCCTACAGTTAATTGGTAGGGCTTATGGCACCATAGTTGGGCTACTACCGTGTGGCTCTAGCCTAATTAGGTGACTGCCTTCCAAGTGGTTAAACTTCTCAATTAAAATTGCCCATGTAGCTGAGCTCTTGGGTGGAAAGAAATGCGCAGAATGTGCGCCATTTCCAAGTAAAGTGGCTCTTTTGTTGGCAACAGCCAGGCTGTCTGTCATTCTGCATAGGCAAATGACAGCTGGAATCTGGTTGCTAGGAGTAGCAGCTCTGCAAGTCCGTAGATCAGCTCATATTTTATAATGGTTTCTCTACAAAATGGGCATATCTAAGAGTGGTGTACACAAACAAGTCAAACAATTCATCTGCCTGTTTTCATTCCAGCCATTTTCTGTGATCTTTTAATGAGCTGGACAGTGAGCTGGAAAATAGCATTAGGCCCTAAACACATAGGCATTGTTTAATCAGAAGAGCATTGGATTCAGCATGCATTTACAAAGCATTTAACAAGCTTCCAGCAGCTTTCTTAATGCATCCTTTTGGCTCCAGTCTAGTAATGCCAAATACAGATATTTGCCGCATTCACACCTGTTCTTTTAAGGCTTCTTTCATCCTGGCAATGACATCTATTTATAGGACATTTCTAATTATATATAAATGCATGTAATGATTTTAATTCACACTGTGCATTTACCTGGGTTTCTTTGCATTGTGTGTTTTTTTTTTTTTTTTAACAGAAGTCTTTGCATTCAGTTTAGCTGCATTTAGAGAAAACAGAATTCTGTGCATCCAACGGCAGATTAGATTCTCTGAAAGCTTTATCATATGTGAAAACATGTAAGCACACAAAACTCAAGTAAAGGCAAGTACATCTAAATGCAGAACTTGACCTGGGAAGCATAAAAATTGTTTATATCTCTCTCCTGCATTTAAAGTGGTTCTACAGTCAGAAGGTTGTATTTTATCCTAATGCATTAAGATAAAACACCTTCTGTGTACAGCAGCCCCCCTAATACTTACCTGCCCCATCTCGATCCAGCGATGTTGCATGAGAGTCTTGGCTGGCCCTCATTAGCTGAGAGAGCAACGGGGTACCACTGGCTCCCACTGATGTCAATCAAAGCCTGTGAGCCAATTCGGAGAGAGAGGGGGTGGGGCCAAGCCACGGCTCCGTGTCTGAATGGACACAGAGCAGCGGCTCAGTTGCCCCCATAGCAAGCTGCTTGCTGTGGGGGCACTCAGCAGAAGGGAGGGACCAGGAGCTCCGGCGAGGGATCCAAGAAGAGGTGGATCAGGGCTGCTCTGTGCAAAACCACTTCACAGAGCATGCAAGTATGATATGTTTGTTATTTTAAACAAGAAAAACACAAGCCTTTAATATCACTTTCCACATGATGTGATTCGGACGGTCCACTGTTCTGTGCTGAGAACGCACTCACTGCATGCTAACAGAACAGTAGCTGAGATGTCACCGATGGCTCCCGGTCCCTGTTTACAATTTGGAACTGGTGGGAGGGGCTCCCAATCATGTGACAGCCAATTACAATGACCGCATGTTTGGGAAGCCCTACTGCTGCTTTTCAGAACCATTTAAACTGGTAATAAACTCTCTTTTTGAACTTGTACCTACAGGTAAGCTTACAACCAGACTTACCTGTAGGCACAATGATTATCTCTTAAATGTGCACCTTTTAGGAGATATTCACATCGGCAATAGCCGATGACATCATCTGTGCATGCGCAGTGATTCTCTGCATTTAGGGCACACAGTATGCCATGGTATGCAGAGCGCCATACCGCGGCTCCCACACACATGCATGGGATTGACGTCATCGAGGCCCTGGCCAAACAGCCAGAGCCTGTGATCCCAGAATCAAGACCAGGTAAAAATGGAAGCCATGGCAGCAGTGACTGCGTACCGCTGGAGGGTTTTATTTGAAAAGTAAGTATGTAATTTGCTAGCATGCGTATGGCATAAACCTGCAGGGGACCCTGTTTTTTTTTAATGGAGTAGTTTACTACTGCTTTAAAGTGACAGCAGGAACCAGTGGCAAGGGGGTTAAAGAACCTAACACAGGAATACTAGTGTGAATGGAGCGTAAAACTGGTCATACAAGAATTTTTCTCATTTGTTTGATTTTTTAAACGTTAGTCAAATTGACGTTCATTTTTTACCACAATTGTGAGAAAATTCAAAAGAACAGCCTGGAAAATATTTCTCGACAGAACGAATTTCTAACAGTGTATGTGTTTTTATCGGAAAAGTCCATTTACTCCATAATCGATTGCTAAAAGCAAATTGTTTTTGAAGTACTTTTGAACGACGTTTGTTAATTCATTGAATGTACTGATAAGAATTTTCGTACAAACGTTTGTGCAAAGGTTCATTCAAATAACCTACTGGTGTATGGCCAGTTTGAATTGTACTTGTGGCAGAGAAACAGGAGGAGGAGCACTCAGTGCCCCCGGGCACCAATCCATTTAGAGGGATCAATAGCGATCAGTGAAAATGATCCAGCACAGCCAGCAATTCTTTTCCCTGAAGGTGCCTATGGATGACAATCATTACCTAATTCAGCAGAAATAAGTCTACCTGTGAGAGAATAGAGATACCAAGGCCACCCAGATGAGGATATCCCTGGCTTGGAAAGCTCTCCCAGTCATTAATCATGCTGACACCTGTGCAGTGGCGCAGCACCTTCTTTTGCTGGGTCATACGGACAGCACACACACGTCCGCTGGCAGCAGAACAAAGAAATGATCTTAATGTACAGGGAACGAAGTCGCCCTCATCCTACTGGCACCATTTGGCATTTCCCAGCAGTGACAGCGCTAATCCCAGCTCTGGCTGCTAATGTGTGTGATCTCAGTATTACCCAACGCTCCGGCGTTTTGCTCGCGCTCCATGGGGAAATCAAAGTAGTCCCAGACAGCAAGGAGGAAATGAGTCTTCTATTTCTACCTTAACCTCTGGGCTGCTGGCTGGGCAGACCTTGTCAAGCAAAGAGTTATTTTTGTGTTGTTGTGAGCCGGAGCTATAATTTGACTTGCCTAGGGAAAGCTAAGAAAACAGTGTCAGCAGAGACAGCAGAGCATTGTTGTGAGGGCTCAGCGATCCGTGGCTCGTACTGCAAAGAGGGGAAGACGGGCAGAAGGAGAGGAGGAGAGAGGGGGGAAATGAATGGGGAGGTGAGAAGGGGGAAAAGAAGAACAGGAGAGAGGGGGGAGAGGAGGAGAGAGGGGGAAAAGAAGAGGAAGAGGGGGATGAGGGGGGGAAGAAGAGGAGGGGGTGGGGGGGGGAGGAAGAAGAGGAGAGAGAGGGGGGGGGGGGGGAAGGAAGAAGAGGAGAGGGGGGGGAGGAAGGAAGAAGAGGAGGGAGAGGGGGGAGTAAAAAGAAGAGGAGAGAGGGGGGGAGAAGAAGAGGAGAGAAGGGGGGAATCAAGAAGAAGAAGAGGAAGAAGATGAAAGGGGGGGGAAGAAGAGGAGGAGAGGGAGAAGAAGAGGACGGGGGGAGAAGAGGAGGAGGGGGGGAGAAGAAGAAGAGGAGGAGGGGGGGGGAGAAGAAGAAGAGGAGGGGGGGGGGAGAAGAAGAAGAGGAGGGGGGGAGAAGAGGAGGGGGGGGAGGAGAAGAAGAAGAGGAGGGGGGGGAGGAGAAGAAGAAGAGGAGGGGGGGGGAGGAGAAGAAGAAGAGGAGGGGGGGAGGAGAAGAA
>JBBGZY010002861.1:0-22500 GCA_037952925.1 Lithobates clamitans | reverse complement strand
CTCCCTTCCTGAGAGTCCAGGTAGTCATGGACCCGCCCCCTGGAGGGGAATCATCACACTGTGCTAAGGACAGGGCAAGAGAGAAACTACCAAATTACCCCCCAGAAAAACACCCCCCCAGAAAAACACCCCCTCCTCCCTGTACAAATCCCCCCCTGCTGAAATACCCCCTCTCAGCTCAAATCTTTGCCCCCCATCCCCCAAATGCCCCTCCCCCAAAAAATGTCCCCTCCTAGTACACACTCCCCCCAATTCAAATCCCCTCCTCCCAGCACAAATTCCCTCCGAAATCCCCCCTCCTAGCTCAAATCTTTGCCCCCCCCCCAAAAAAAATCACCCCTCCTAGCAGAAATCCTCTACCCATAAAATTCATCCTCCAAGTACAAATCTCCCCCCCCCCCAAGAATTCCCTCCGAAATCCTTCCGAAATCCCTCCTCCTACCACAAATCTTCTGACCCCCATCCCCCTTCCAGCACAAATCCCCCCAAATCCCCCTCCTAGCAGAGATCCTCTTACCCTTAAATGTCCCCTCCTAGTACACACCCCCCCAATTCAAATCCCTCCCCCCGCACAAATTCCCTTCCAAATCCCTCCCCCCACACAAATCCCCCTAAATCACCCCAACTAGCAGAGATCCTCTTACCTCCTGCTGCCCCCCAAATCCCCCCCCATATGATACCCCAGTGCACCCCCTCCTGCCCCCCCTATGTGTGTATACAGTATATATACTGGAGGAGGGGGAAGTGTGAGTCCTACATGACTTCTCCAGCGTCGATTCTTCTAAACAGGCGACTTTCTTCAATAAGATCCTCACTTTCACCTTTTTACTTGTCTTTTGTTGCTGCTGATTCCTCGCGGCCGCTTTACAGCCACTTCCTGTCTCTATACACTCCAATGATGGCATTTCTTGGGGGAGGGGCCATGTCTGTGTCATGTGTTCTCCATTGGAAACCCGGGTGACAACGCAGGAAACAGGGACAGAGAGTTGTCACCCGATAACAGGAAGTGCCTGAAGAAGGCCCCTCATGGCGGGATCTCCGGGGATAGTGATATGAAGAAGTCACTATGACACGCCCCCCATAGGGGATTATTATAGTGATATGAAGAAGTCACTATGACACGCCCCCCCATAGGGGATTATTATAGTGATATGAAGAAGTCACTATGACACGCCCCCCCATAGGGGATTATTATAGTGATATGAAGAGGTCACTATGACACGCCCCCCCCATAGGGGATTATTATAGTGATATGAAGAAGTCACTATGACACGCCCCCCCATAGGGGATTATTATAGTGATATGAAGAAGTCACTATGACACGCCCCCCCATAGGGGATTATTATAGTGATATGAAGAAGTCACTATGACACGCCCCCCCATAGGGGATTATTATAGTGATATGAAGAGGTCACTATGACACGCCCCCCCCATAGGGATTATTATAGTGATATGAAGAAGTCACTATGACACGCCCCCCCATAGGGGATTATTATAGTGATATGAAGGAAGTCACTATGACACGCCCCCCCATAGGGGATTATTATAGTGATATGAAGAAGTCACTATGACACGCCCCCCCATAGGGGATTATTATAGTGATATGAAGAGGTCACTATGACACGCCCCCCCATAGGGGATTATTATAGTGATATGGAGAGGTCACTATGACACGCCCCCCCATAGGGGATTATTATAGTGATATGGAGAGGTCACTATGACACGCCCCCCCCATAGGGGGTTATTATAGTGATATGAAGAGGTCACTATGACACGCCCCCCCATAGGGGATTATTATAGTGATATGAAGAAATCACTATGACACGCCCACCCATAGGGGATTATTATAGTGATATGGAGAGGTCACTATGACACGCCCCCCCCATAGGGGGTTATTATAGTGATATGAAGAGGTCACTATGACACGCCCTCCCATAGCGGATTATTATAGTGATATGAAGAGGTCACTATGACACGCCCCTCCCATAGGGGATTATTATAATGATATGAAGAGGTCACTATGACACGCCCCCCCATAGGGGATATTATAGTGATATGGAGAGGTCACTATGACACGCCCTCCCATAGGGGATTATTATAGTGATATGGAGAGGTCACTATGACACGCCCTCCCCATAGGGGATTATTATAGTGATATGAAGAGGTCACTATGACACGCCCTCCCATAGGGGATTATTATAGTGATATGAAGAGGTCACTATGACACGCCCTCCCATAGGGGATTATTATAATGATATGAAGAGGTCACTATGACACGCCCCCCCATAGGGGATTATTATAATGATATGAAGAGGTCACTATGACACGCCCTCCCATAGGGGATTATTATAGTGATATGAAGAGGTCACTATGACACGCCCCCCATAGGGGATTATTATAGTGATATGAAGAGGTCACTATGACACGCCCCCCCATAGGGGATTATTATAGTGATATGAAGAGGTCACTATGACACGCCCCCCCATAGGGGATTATTATAGAGATATGAAGAGGTCACTATGACACGCCCCTCCATAGGGGATTATTCTAGTGATATGAAGAGGTCACTATGACACGCCCTCCCATAGGGGATTATTATAGTGATATGAAGAAGTCACTATGACACGCCCCCCCATAGGGGATTATTAGTGATATGAAGAGGTCACTATGACACGCCCCCCCATAGGGGATTATTATAGAGATATGAAGAGGTCACTATGACACGCCCTCCCATAGGGGATTATTATAGTGATATGAAGAAGTCACTATGACACGCCCCCCCATAGGAGATTATTATAGTGATATGAAGAGGTCACTATGACACGCCCCCCCATAGGGGATTATTATAGTGATATGAAGAAGTCACTATGACATGCCCCTCCATAGGGGATTATTATAGTGATATGAAGAGGTCACTATGACACGCCCCCCCCATAGGGGATTATTATAGAGATATGAAGAGGTCACTAAGACACGCCCTCCCATAGGGGATTATTATAGAGATATGAAGAGGTCACTATGACACGCCCCCCCATAGGGGATTATTATAGAGATATGAAGAGGTCACTATGACACGCCCCCCCATAGCGGATTATTAGTGATATGAAGAGGTCACTATGACACGCCCTCCCATAGGGGATTATTATAGTGATATGAAGAAGTCACTATGACATGCCCCTCCATAGGGGATTATTATAGTGATATGAAGAGGTCACTATGACACGCCCCTCCCATAGGGGATTATTATAATGATATGAAGAGGTCACTATGACACGCCCTCCCATAGGGGATTATTATAGTGATATGAAGAGGTCACTATGACACGCCCCTCCCATAGGGGATTATTATAATGATATGAAGAGGTCACTATGACACGCCCTCCCATAGGGGATTATTATAGTGATATGAAGAGGTCACTATGACACGCCCTCCCATAGGGGATTATTATAGTGATATGAAGAAATCACTATGACACGCCCCCCCATAGGGGATTATTATAGTGATATGAAGAAATCACTATGACACGCCCCCCCATAGGGGATTATTATAGTGATATGAAGAGGTCACTATGACACGCCCCCCCATAGGGGATTATTATAGTGATATGAAGAGGTCACTATGACACGCCCTCCCCATAGGGGATTATTATAATGATATGAAGAGGTCACTATGACACGCCCCCCATAGGGGATTATTATAGTGATATGAAGAGGTCACTATGACACGCCCTCCCCATAGGAGATTATTATAATGATATGAAGAGGTCACTATGACACGCCCCCCCATAGGGGATTATTATAGTGATATGAAGAGGTCACTATGACACGCCCCCCCATAGGGGATTATTATAGTGATATGAAGAGGTCACTATGACACGCCCCCCCATAGGGGATTATTATAGTGATATGAAGAGTTCACTATGACACGCCCCCCCATAGGGGATTATTATAGTGATATTAAGAGGTCACTATGACACGCCCCCCCATAGGGGATTATTATAGTGATATGAAGCCGTCACTATGACACGTCCTCCCATAGGGGATTATTATAGTGATATGAAGAGTTCACTATGACACGCCCCCCCATAGGGGATTATTATAGTGATAAGAAGAGGTCACTATGACACGCCCTCCCATAGGGGATTATTATAGTGATATGAAGAAGTCACTATGACACGCCCCCCCATAGGGGATTATTAGTGATATGAAGAGGTCACTATGACACGCCCCCCCCATAGGGGATTATTATAGTGATATGAAGAGGTCACTATGACACGCCCCCCCATAGGGGATTATTATAGAGATATGAAGAGGTCACTATGACACGCCCTCCCATAGGGGATTATTATAGTGATATGAAGAAGTCACTATGACACGCCCCCCCATAGGGGATTATTAGTAATATGAAGAGGTCACTATGACACGCCCCCCCATAGGGGATTATTATAGAGATATGAAGAGGTCACTATGACACGCCCCTCCATAGGGGATTATTATAGTGATATGAAGAGGTCACTATGACACGCCCTCCCATAGGGGATTATTATAGTGATAAGAAGAGGTCACTATGACACGCCCCCCCATAGGGGATTATTATAGTGATATGAAGAGGTCACTATGACACGCCCCCCCATAGGGGATTATTATAGTGATATGAAGAAGTCACTATGACATGCCCCTCCATAGGGGATTATTATAGTGATATGGAGAGGTCACTATGACACGCCCTCCCATAGGGGATTATTATAGTGATATGAAGAAGTCACTATGACACGCCCCCCCATAGGAGATTATTATAGTGATATGAAGAGGTCACTATGACACGCCCCCCCATAGGGGATTATTATAGAGATATGAAGAGGTCACTATGACACGCCCCCCCCATAGGGGATTATTATAGAGATATGAAGAGGTCACTATGACACGCCCCCCCATAGGGGATTATTATAGTGATATGAAGAGGTCACTATGACACGCCCCTCCATAGGGGATTATTATAGTGATATGAAGAGGTCACTATGACACGCCCCTCCATAGGGGATTATTCTAGTGATATGAAGAGGTCACTATGACACGCCCTCCCATAGGGGATTATTATAGAGATATGAAGAGGTCACTATGACACGCCCTCCCATAGGGGATTATTATAGTGATATGAAGAAGTCACTATGACATGCCCCTCCATAGGGGATTATTATAGTGATATGAAGAAGTCACTATGACACGCCCCCCCATAGGGGATTATTATAGTGATATGAAGAAGTCACTATGACACGCCCTCCCATAGGGGATTATTATAGTGATATGAAGAGGTCACTGTGACACGCCCCCCCCATAGCGGATTATTATAGTGATATGAAGAAGTCACTATGACACGCCCCCCCATAGGGGATTATTATAGTGATATGAAGAGGTCACTATGACACGCCCTCCCATAGGGGATTATTATAGTGATATGAAGAGGTCACTATGACACACCCCCCCATAGGGGATTATTATAGTGATATGAAGAGGTCACTATGACACGCCCTCCCATAGGGGATTATTATAGTGATATGAAGAGGTCACTATGACACGCCCCCCCATAGCGGATTATTAGTGATATGAAGAGGTCACTATGACACGCCCCCCCCATAGGGGATTATTATAGTGATATGAAGAGGTCACTATGACACGCCCCCCATAGGGGATTATTATAGTGATATGAAGAGGTCACTATGACACGCCCCCCCATAGCGGATTATTAGTGATATGAAGAGGTCACTATGACACGCCCTCCCATAGGGGATTATTATAGTGATATGAAGAGGTCACTATGACACACCCCCCATAGGGGATTATTATAGTGATATGAAGAGGTCACTATGACACGCCCTCCCATAGGGGATTATTATAGTGATATGAAGAGGTCACTATGACACACCCCCCATAGGGGATTATTATAGTGATATGAAGAGGTCACTATGACACGCCCCCCCATAGGGGATTATTATAGTGATATGAAGAGGTCACTATGACACACCCCCCATAGGGGATTATTATAGTGATATGAAGAGGTCACTATGACACACCCCCCATAGGGGATTATTATAGTGATATGAAGAGGTCACTATGACACACCCCCCATAGGGGATTATTATAGTGATATGAAGAGGTCACTATGACACGCCCCCCCATAGGGGATTATTATAGTGATATGAAGAGGTCACTATGACACGCCCCCCCATAGGGGATTATTATAGTGATATGAAGAGGTCACTATGACACACCCCCCATAGGGGATTATTATAGTGATATGAAGAGGTCACTATGACACGCCCCCCCATAGGGGATTATTATAGAGATATGAAGAAGTCACTATGACACGCCCCTCCCATAGGGGATTATTATAGTGATATGAAGAGGTCACTATGACACGCCCCCCCCATAGGGGATTATTATAGTGATATGAAGAGGTCACTATGACACGCCCTCCCATAGGGGATTATTATAGTGATATGAAGAGGTCACTATGACACGCCCCCCCATAGGGGATTATTATAGTGATATGAAGAGGTCACTATGACACGCCTCCCCATAGGGGATTATTATAGTGATATGAAGAGGTCACTATGACACGCCCCCCCATAGCGGATTATTAGTGATATGAAGAGGTCACTATGACACGCCCCCCCATAGGGGATTATTATAGTGATATGAAGAGGTCACTATGACACGCCCTCATAGGGGATTATTATAGTGATATGAAGAGGTCACTATGACACGCCCCCCCATAGCGGATTATTAGTGATATGAAGAGGTCACTATGACACGCCCCCCCATAGCGGATTATTAGTGATATGAAGAGGTCACTATGACACGCCCCCCCATAGGGGATTATTATAGTGATATGAAGAGGTCACTATGACACGCCCTCATAGGGGATTATTATAGTGATATGAAGAGGTCACTATGACACGCCCCCCATAGGGGATTATTATAGTGATATGAAGAGGTCACTATGACACGCCCCCCCATAGCGGATTATTAGTGATATGAAGAGGTCACTATGACACGCCCCCCCATAGGGGATTATTATAGTGATATGAAGAGGTCACTATGACACGCCCCCATAGGGGATTATTATAGTGATATGAAGAGGTCACTATGACACGCCCTCCCATAGGGGATTATTATAGTGATATGAAGAGGTCACTATGACACGCCCCCCCATAGGGGATTATTATAGAGATATGAAGAAGTCACTATGACACGCCCCTCCCATAGGGGATTATTATAGTGATATGAAGAGGTCACTATGACACGCCCCTCCCATAGGGGATTATTATAGTGATATGAAGAAGTCACTATGACATGCCCCTCCATAGGGGATTATTATAGTGATATGAAGAGGTCACTATGACACGCCCCCCCCATAGGGGATTATTATAGAGATATGAAGAGGTCACTAAGACACGCCCTCCCATAGGGGATTATTATAGAGATATGAAGAGGTCACTATGACACGCCCCCCCATAGGGGATTATTATAGAGATATGAAGAGGTCACTATGACACGCCCCCCCATAGCGGATTATTAGTGATATGAAGAGGTCACTATGACACGCCCCTCCCATAGGGGATTATTATAGTGATATGAAGAAGTCACTATGACACGCCCCTCCCATAGGGGATTATTATAGTGATATGAAGAGGTCACTATGACACGCCCCTCCCATAGGGGATTATTATAGTGATATGAAGAAGTCACTATGACATGCCCCTCCATAGGGGATTATTATAGTGATATGAAGAGGTCACTATGACACGCCCCTCCCATAGGGGATTATTATAATGATATGAAGAGGTCACTATGACACGCCCTCCCATAGGGGATTATTATAGTGATATGAAGAGGTCACTATGACACGCCCCTCCCATAGGGGATTATTATAATGATATGAAGAGGTCACTATGACACGCCCTCCCATAGGGGATTATTATAGTGATATGAAGAGGTCACTATGACACGCCCTCCCATAGGGGATTATTATAGTGATATGAAGAAATCACTATGACACGCCCCCCCATAGGGGATTATTATAGTGATATGAAGAAATCACTATGACACGCCCCCCCATAGGGGATTATTATAGTGATATGAAGAGGTCACTATGACACGCCCCCCCATAGGGGATTATTATAGTGATATGAAGAGGTCACTATGACACGCCCTCCCCATAGGGGATTATTATAATGATATGAAGAGGTCACTATGACACGCCCTCCCCATAGGAGATTATTATAGTGATATGAAGAGGTCACTATGACACGCCCTCCCCATAGGAGATTATTATAATGATATGAAGAGGTCACTATGACACGCCCCCCCATAGGGGATTATTATAGTGATATGAAGAGGTCACTATGACACGCCCCCCCATAGGGGATTATTATAGTGATATGAAGAGGTCACTATGACACGCCCCCCCATAGGGGATTATTATAGTGATATGAAGAGTTCACTATGACACGCCCCCCCATAGGGGATTATTATAGTGATATTAAGAGGTCACTATGACACGCCCCCCCATAGGGGATTATTATAGTGATATGAAGCCGTCACTATGACACGTCCTCCCATAGGGGATTATTAGTGATATGAAGAGGTCACTATGACACGCCCCCCCCATAGGGGATTATTATAGTGATATGAAGAGGTCACTATGACACGCCCCCCCATAGGGGATTATTATAGAGATATGAAGAGGTCACTATGACACGCCCTCCCATAGGGGATTATTATAGTGATATGAAGAAGTCACTATGACACGCCCCCCCATAGGGGATTATTAGTAATATGAAGAGGTCACTATGACACGCCCCCCCATAGGGGATTATTATAGAGATATGAAGAGGTCACTATGACACGCCCCCCCATAGGGGATTATTATAGTGATAAGAAGAGGTCACTATGACACGCCCTCCCATAGGGGATTATTATAGTGATATGAAGAAGTCACTATGACACGCCCCCCCATAGGGGATTATTAGTGATATGAAGAGGTCACTATGACACGCCCCCCCCATAGGGGATTATTATAGTGATATGAAGAGGTCACTATGACACGCCCCCCCATAGGGGATTATTATAGAGATATGAAGAGGTCACTATGACACGCCCTCCCATAGGGGATTATTATAGTGATATGAAGAAGTCACTATGACACGCCCCCCCATAGGGGATTATTAGTAATATGAAGAGGTCACTATGACACGCCCCCCCATAGGGGATTATTATAGAGATATGAAGAGGTCACTATGACACGCCCCTCCATAGGGGATTATTATAGTGATATGAAGAGGTCACTATGACACGCCCTCCCATAGGGGATTATTATAGTGATAAGAAGAGGTCACTATGACACGCCCCCCCATAGGGGATTATTATAGTGATATGAAGAGGTCACTATGACACGCCCCCCCATAGGGGATTATTATAGTGATATGAAGAAGTCACTATGACATGCCCCTCCATAGGGGATTATTATAGTGATATGGAGAGGTCACTATGACACGCCCTCCCATAGGGGATTATTATAGTGATATGAAGAAGTCACTATGACACGCCCCCCCATAGGAGATTATTATAGTGATATGAAGAGGTCACTATGACACGCCCCCCCATAGGGGATTATTATAGAGATATGAAGAGGTCACTATGACACGCCCCCCCCATAGGGGATTATTATAGAGATATGAAGAGGTCACTATGACACGCCCCCCCATAGGGGATTATTATAGTGATATGAAGAGGTCACTATGACACGCCCCTCCATAGGGGATTATTATAGTGATATGAAGAGGTCACTATGACACGCCCCTCCATAGGGGATTATTCTAGTGATATGAAGAGGTCACTATGACACGCCCTCCCATAGGGGATTATTATAGAGATATGAAGAGGTCACTATGACACGCCCTCCCATAGGGGATTATTATAGTGATATGAAGAAGTCACTATGACATGCCCCTCCATAGGGGATTATTATAGTGATATGAAGAAGTCACTATGACACGCCCCCCCATAGGGGATTATTATAGTGATATGAAGAAGTCACTATGACACGCCCTCCCATAGGGGATTATTATAGTGATATGAAGAGGTCACTGTGACACGCCCCCCCCATAGCGGATTATTATAGTGATATGAAGAAGTCACTATGACACGCCCCCCCATAGGGGATTATTATAGTGATATGAAGAGGTCACTATGACACGCCCTCCCATAGGGGATTATTATAGTGATATGAAGAGGTCACTATGACACACCCCCCCATAGGGGATTATTATAGTGATATGAAGAGGTCACTATGACACGCCCTCCCATAGGGGATTATTATAGTGATATGAAGAGGTCACTATGACACGCCCCCCCATAGCGGATTATTAGTGATATGAAGAGGTCACTATGACACGCCCCCCCCATAGGGGATTATTATAGTGATATGAAGAGGTCACTATGACACGCCCCCCATAGGGGATTATTATAGTGATATGAAGAGGTCACTATGACACGCCCCCCCATAGCGGATTATTAGTGATATGAAGAGGTCACTATGACACGCCCTCCCATAGGGGATTATTATAGTGATATGAAGAGGTCACTATGACACACCCCCCATAGGGGATTATTATAGTGATATGAAGAGGTCACTATGACACGCCCTCCCATAGGGGATTATTATAGTGATATGAAGAGGTCACTATGACACACCCCCCATAGGGGATTATTATAGTGATATGAAGAGGTCACTATGACACGCCCCCCCATAGGGGATTATTATAGTGATATGAAGAGGTCACTATGACACACCCCCCATAGGGGATTATTATAGTGATATGAAGAGGTCACTATGACACACCCCCCATAGGGGATTATTATAGTGATATGAAGAGGTCACTATGACACACCCCCCATAGGGGATTATTATAGTGATATGAAGAGGTCACTATGACACGCCCCCCCATAGGGGATTATTATAGTGATATGAAGAGGTCACTATGACACGCCCCCCCATAGGGGATTATTATAGTGATATGAAGAGGTCACTATGACACACCCCCCATAGGGGATTATTATAGTGATATGAAGAGGTCACTATGACACGCCCCCCCATAGGGGATTATTATAGAGATATGAAGAAGTCACTATGACACGCCCCTCCCATAGGGGATTATTATAGTGATATGAAGAGGTCACTATGACACGCCCCCCCCATAGGGGATTATTATAGTGATATGAAGAGGTCACTATGACACGCCCTCCCATAGGGGATTATTATAGTGATATGAAGAGGTCACTATGACACGCCCCCCCATAGGGGATTATTATAGTGATATGAAGAGGTCACTATGACACGCCCCCCCATAGGGGATTATTATAGTGATATGAAGAGGTCACTATGACACGCCTCCCCATAGGGGATTATTATAGTGATATGAAGAGGTCACTATGACACGCCCCCCCATAGCGGATTATTAGTGATATGAAGAGGTCACTATGACACGCCCCCCCATAGGGGATTATTATAGTGATATGAAGAGGTCACTATGACACGCCCTCATAGGGGATTATTATAGTGATATGAAGAGGTCACTATGACACGCCCCCCCATAGCGGATTATTAGTGATATGAAGAGGTCACTATGACACGCCCCCCCATAGCGGATTATTAGTGATATGAAGAGGTCACTATGACACGCCCCCCCATAGGGGATTATTATAGTGATATGAAGAGGTCACTATGACACGCCCTCATAGGGGATTATTATAGTGATATGAAGAGGTCACTATGACACGCCCCCCATAGGGGATTATTATAGTGATATGAAGAGGTCACTATGACACGCCCCCCCATAGCGGATTATTAGTGATATGAAGAGGTCACTATGACACGCCCCCCCATAGGGGATTATTATAGTGATATGAAGAGGTCACTATGACACGCCCCCATAGGGGATTATTATAGTGATATGAAGAGGTCACTATGACACGCCCTCCCATAGGGGATTATTATAGTGATATGAAGAGGTCACTATGACACGCCCCCCCATAGGGGATTATTATAGAGATATGAAGAAGTCACTATGACACGCCCCTCCCATAGGGGATTATTATAGTGATATGAAGAGGTCACTATGACACGCCCCTCCCATAGGGGATTATTATAGTGATATGAAGAGGTCACTATGACACGCCCCTCCCATAGGGGATTATTATAGTGATATGAAGAGGTCACTATGACACGCCCTCCCATAGGGGATTATTATAGTGATATGAAGAGGTCACTATGACACGCCCCCCCATAGGGGATTATTATAGTGATATGAAGAGGTCACTATGACACGCCCCCCCATAGGGGATTATTATAGTGATATGAAGAGGTCACTATGACACGCCCCCCCATAGGGGATTATTATAGAGATATGAAGAAGTCACTATGACACGCCCCCCCATAGGGGATTATTATAGTGATATGAAGAGGTCACTATGACACGCCCCCCCATAGGGGATTATTATAGTGATATGAAGAGGTCACTATGACACACCCCTTCCTCTCAGCTTGCTGTGCAGTGGGGAGGCGCGGTCATTGCAGAGTCTATAGGACATAAACGATGAAGATTTGTCTTCTTATACCTCCCCTCCCCCCTCATTAACATGATCATGACTTAAAACAGAAAGCCTTTTTTTATACACTGTGATGTCATCACTGGGTCTCTGTGCTTCACTATGCAATGCAGGCAGATCATGGCTTGTGGGAGTTACTAGCAGGGGGTGGTACATAGAAAACATCACTCCCCCGGCCTTAGGACTCCACCCTGTCCTCCGTCCTGGTGCAAGCAGTAGGAGGAGTTATGCAAATATCACAATGCCCACCATCAGACCGGGACGGAAGGATTTCTTCTCTGTATTCTATATAATCTTCAAATGGAAACGATGTATCATTTATATATGTATACAGTATATGCCACACCTCCCAACTAGGAGGGGCTCCTTATAGCGCAACGTATGGAGGACACACCCCCTGCTAAGCCCCCTAGGCACAGGAAGTGCCCTGGTAACAGCAGTGCCTAGGCACAGGAAGCAACCGGATAACAGCAGTGCCTAGGCACAGGAAGTGACCCGGAAAACAGCAGTGCCTAGGCACAGGAAGCGACTGGATGACAGCAGTGCCTAGGCACAGGAAGTGACCAGATAACAGCAGTGCCTAGGCACAGGAAGTGACCTGGTAACAGCAGTGCCTAGGCACAGGAAGTGACCTGGTAACAGCAGTGCCTAGGCACAGGAAGCAACCGGATAACAGCAGTGCCTAGGCACAGGAAGTGACCCGGAAAACAGCAGTGCCTAGGAACAGTAAGTGACCTGGTAACAGCAGTGCCTAGGCACAGGAAGCGACCGGATAACAGCAGTGCCTAAGCACAGCAAGTGACCCGGAAAACAGCAGTGCCTAGGCACAGGAAGCGACTGGATGACAGCAGTGCCTAGGCACAGGAAGCGACCGGATAACAGCAGTGCCTAGGCACAGGAAGTGACCCGGAAAACAGCAGTGCCTAGGAACAGTAAGTGACCTGGTAACAGCAGTGCCTAGGCACAGGAAGCGACCGGATAACAGCAGTGCCTAAGCACAGCAAGTGACCCGGAAAACAGCAGTGCCTAGGCACAGGAAGCGACTGGATGACAGCAGTGCCTAGGCACAGGAAGTGACCAGATAACAGCAGTGCCTAGGCACAGGAAGTGACCTGGTAACAGCAGTGCCTAGGCACAGGAAGTGACCTGGTAACAGCAGTGCCTAGGCACAGGAAGCAACCGGATAACAGCAGTGCCTAGGCTCAGGAAGCGACCGGATAACAGCAGTGCCTAGGCACAGGAAGTGACCCGGAAAACAGCAGTGCCTAGGAACAGTAAGTGACCTGGTAACAGCAGTGCCTAGGCACAGGAAGCGACCGGATAACAGCAGTGCCTAGGCACAGGAAGCAACCTGATAACAGCAGTGCCCAGGCACAGGAAGTGACCGGATAACAGCAGTGCCTAGGCACAGGAAGTGACCTGGTAACAGCAATGACCAGGCACAGTAAGTGACCTGATAACAGCAGTGCCTAGGCACAGGAATGACCTGGTAACAGCAGTGCCTAGGCACAGTAAGTGACCGGATAAAAGCAGTGCCTAGGCACAGGAAGTACACTGAAATAAGGAGAGCCTAGGCACAGGAAGTGACCTGGTAACAGCGGTGCCTAGGCACAGTAAGTGACCGGATAACAGCAATGCCTAGGCACAGGAAGTACACTGAAATAAGGAGAGCCTAGGCACAGGAAGTGCACTGATCATAGGAGTGCCTAGGCACAGGAAGTGCATTGATCATAGGAGTGCCTAGGCACAGGAGTGCATTGCTCATAGGAGTGCCTAGGCACAGGAAGTGCACTGATCATAGGAGTGCCTAGGCACAGGAAATGCTCTGATCATAGGAGTGCCTAGGCACAGGAAGTGCACTGATCATAGGAGTGCCTAGGCACAGGAAGTGCAATGATCATAGGAGTGCCTAGGCACAGGAAGTGCACTGATCATAGGAGTGCCTAGGCACAGGAAGTACACTGATCATAGGAGTGCCTAGGCACAGGAAGTGCATTGATCATAGGAGTGCCTAGGCACAGGAAGTGCACTGATCATAGGAGTGCCTAGGCACAGGAAGTGCACTGATCATAGGAGTGCCTAGGCACAGGAAGTGCACTGATCATAGGAGTGCCTAGGCACAGGAAGTACACTGATCATAGGAGTGCCTAGGCACAGGAAGTGCATTGATCATAGGAGTGCCTAGGCACAGGAAGTGCACTGATCATAGGAGTGCCTAGGCACAGGAAGTACACTGATCATAGGAGTGCCTAGGCACAGGAAGTGCATTGATCATAGGAGTGCCTAGGCACAGGAAGTGCACTGATCATAGGAGTGCCTAGGCACAGGAAGTGCATTGATCATAGGAGTGCCTAGGCACAGGAAGTACACTGATCATAGGAGTGCCTAGGCACAGGAAGTGCACTGATCATAGGAGTGCCTAGGCACAGGAAGTGCAATGATCATAGGAGTGCCTAGGCACAGGAAGTGCACTGATCATAGGAGTGCCTAGGCACAGGAAGTGCACTGATCATAGGAGTGCCTAGGCACAGGAAGTGCAATGATCATAGGAGTGCCTAGGCACAGGAAGTGCACTGATCATAGGAGTGCCTAGGCACAGGAAGTGCACTGATCATAGGAGTGCCTAGGCACAGGAAGTGCACTGATCATAGGTGTGCCTAGGCACAGGAAGTGCATTGCTCATAGGAGTGCCTAGGCATAGGAAGTGCATTGATCATAGGAGTGCCTAGGCACAGGAAGTGCACTGATCATAGGTGTGCCTAGGCACAGGAAGTGCATTGCTCATAGGAGTGCCTAGGCATAGGAAGTGCATTGATCATAGAAGTGCCTAGGCATAGGAAGTGCATTGATCATAGGAGTGCCTAGGCACATTAAGTGCACTGATCATTGGAGTGCCTAGGCACAGGAAGTGCACTGATCATAGGAGTGCCTAGGCACATTAAGTGCACTGATCATTGGAGTGCCTAGGCACATTAAGTGCACTGATCATTGGAGTGCCTAGGCACAGGAAGTGCACTGATCATAGGAGTGCCTAGGCACATTAAGTGCACTGATCATTGGAGTGCCTAGGCACATTAAGTGCACTGATCATTGGAGTGCCTAGGCATAGGAAGTGCATTGATCATAGGAGTGCCTAGGCACATTAAGTGCACTGATCATAGGAGTGCCTAGGCATAGGAAGTGCATTGATCATAGGAGTGCCTAGGCACATTAAGTGCACTGATCATAGGAGTGCCTAGGCACAAGAAGTACTATATTTCAGGAAGAATTCAGAAGAGGGAGATTTTTCAGGGTAGTGTTTAGGAAGAATGATGGGGTGACGTCACGCACGGAGCGTTGATTATGATTGGGAAAGAATCGCTCTAGAAGTGATCCGATAAGGAGAACCGCCCCGAAATCTTCCCTCCCCCGCAGACTCACCTCTATATATGGAATTCTGCACTTCCACCTACAGGGGGAATTAGGAGACCCTCCTCCGAGGGGCGGGCCTACAGAGGGCATTAGGGGACCCTCCCCCGAGGGGCGGGCCTACATGGGGCATTAGGGGATCCTCCCCCGAGGGGCGGGCCTACATGGGGCATTAGGGGATCCTCCCCCGAGGGGCAGGCCTACATGGGGCATTAGGGGATCCTCCCCCGAGGGGAGGGCCTACATGGGGCATTAGGGGATCCTCCCCCGAGGGGCGGGCCTACATGGGGCATTAGGGGATCCTCCCCCGAGGGGCGGGCCTACATGGGGCATTAGGGGATCCTCCCCCGAGGGGAGGGCCTACAGAGGGCATTAGGGGACCTTCCCCCGAGGGGCGGGCCTACATGGGGCATTAGGGGATCCTCCCCCGAGGGACGGGCCTACATGGGGCATTAGGGGACCCTCCCCCGAGGGGCGGGCCTACATGGGACATTAGGGGACCCTCCTTCGAGGGGCGGGCCTACATGGGGAATTAGGGGACCCTCCCCCGAGGGGCGGGCCTACATGGGACATTAGGGGACCCTCCTTCGAGGGGCGGGCCTACATGGGGCATTAGGGGATACTCCCCCGAGGGGCGGGCCTACATGGGGCATTAGGGGACCCTCCCCCGAGGGGCGGGCCTACAAAGGGCATTAGGGGACCTTCCCCCGAGGGGCAGGCCTACATGGGGCATTAGGGGATCCTCCCCCGAGGGGCGGGCCTACATGGGGCATTAGGGGATCCTCCCCCGAGGGGAGGGCCTACAGAGGGCATTAGGGGACCTTCCCCCAAGGGGCGGGCCTACATGGGGCATTAGGGGATCCTCCCCCGAGGGACGGGCCTACATGGGGCATTAGGGGACCCTCCTTCGAGGGGCGGGCCTACATGGGGCATTAGGGGACCCTCCCTCGAGGGGCGGGCCTACATGGGACATTAGGGGACCCTCCTTCGAGGGGCGGGCCTACATGGGGAATTAGGGACCCTCCCCCGAGGGGAGGGCCTACATGGGGCATTAGGGGACCCTCCCCCGAGGGGCGGGCCTACATGGGGCATTAGTGGACCCTCCCCCGAGGGGAGGGCCTACATGGGGCATTAGGGGACCCTCCCCTGAGGGGCGGGCCTACATGGGGCATTAGGGGACCCTCCTTCGAGGGGCGGGCCTACATGGGGCATTAGGGGACCCTCCCCCGAGGGGCAGGCCTACATGGGACATTAGTGGACCCTCCCCCGAGGGGATGGCCTACATGGGGCATTAGGGGACCCTCCTTCGAGGGGCGGGCCTACATGGGGCATTAGTGGACCCTCCCCCGAGGGGATGGCCTACATGGGGCATTAGGGGACCCTCCCCCGAGGGGCGGGCACCGCGTCTGAACAGGCAGAGCTCCTTGAAGGACGAGTTAAAGAATATTGAACCAAAATTTCTGCCAAAATTAGATTTTGGCGAAATTTTTTGTGTCATTTTGGAGGAGGGGCATATTAGAGCTCCTCCCACTATCCTGGACGTTCTTCTACCACAATCCGCACCTCATTGTCTTCATTGTTTTATTTTCTAATTTCACAGAGAAAGTGAAGAGAATAAAAAGTACCAATAGAGGAAAATCTACCAAATTCACCAAAAATGGGAAGAAAACAAATTGAAGGAATTCCCTTCCCCCTCCTCCAATCCCGTTCTCCCCCTCCCCCTCCTCCAATCCCGTTCTCCCCCTCCCCCTCCTCCAATCCCATTCTCCCCCTCCCTCTCCTCCAATCCCATTCTCCCCCTCCCCCCTCCTCCAATCCCGTTCTCCCCCTCCCCCCTCCCTCTCCTCCAATCCCGTTCTCCCCCTCCCCCTAACCTCCTCCAATCCCGTTCTCCCCCTCCTCCAATCCCGTTCTCCCCCTCCCCCTCCTCCAATCCCGTTCTCCCCCTCCCCCTCCTCCAATCCCATTCTCCCCCTCCCTCTCCTCCAATCCCATTCTCCCCCTCCCCCTCCTCCAATCCCATTCTCCCCCTCCCTCTCCTCCAATCCCGTTCTCCCCCTCCCCCTAACCTCCTCCAATCCCGTTCTCCCCCTCCTCCAATCCCGTTCTCCCCCTCCCCCTCCTCCAATCCCGTTCTCCCCCTCCCCCTCCTCCAATCCCGCTCTCCCCCTCCCCCTTCTCCAATCCCGTTCTCCCCCTCCCCCTTCTCCAATCCCGTTCTCCCCCTCCCCCTTCTCCAATCCCGTTCTCCCCCTCCTCCAATCCCGTTCTCCCCCTCCCCCTCCTCCAATCCCGTTCTCCCCCTCCCCCTCCTCCAATCCCGCTCTCCCCCTCCCCCTCCTCCAATCCCGTTCTCCCCCTCCCCCTCCTCCAATCCCGTTCTCCCCCTCCCCCTCCTCCAATCCCGTTCTCCCCCTCCCCCTCCTCCAATCCCGTTCTCCCCCTCCCCCTCCTCCAATCCCGTTCTCCCCCTCCCCCTAACCTCCTCCAATCCCGTTCTCCCCCTATCTGGAAATGCTGGAGTTTTGCCAGGTTTGAATGTCCCACCAATCAGGTGAAGGGAAAGCAACTGCAGGTGAGGGCGGAGCCTCGGGGTAGCCCTAACCCGTTCTCCCCCTCCTCCAATCCCGTTCTCCCCCTCCTCCAATCCCGTTCTCCCCCTCCCCCTCCTCCAATCCCGCTCTCCCCCTCCCCCTTCTCCAATCCCGTTCTCCCCCTCCCCTCCTCCAATCCCGTTCTCCCCCTCCCCCTAACCTCCTCCAATCCCGTTCTCTATAGGTGAGGGCGGGGCCTCTAGGTAGGTACAATGTATAGGTGAGGGCAGAGCCTCTAGGTAGGTACAATGTATAGGTGAGGGCGGAGCCTCTAGATAGGTACAATGTATAGGTGAGGGCGGAGCCTCTAGGTAGGTACAATGTATAGGTGAGGGCGGAGCCTCTAGGTAGGTACAATGTATAGGTGAGGGCGGAGCCTCTAGGTAGGTACAATGTATAGGTGAGGGCGGAGCCTCTAGGTAGGTACAATGTATAGGTGAGGGCGGAGCCTCTAGATATGTACAATGTATAGGTGAGGGCGGAGCCTCTAGATAGGTACAATGTATAGGTGAGGGTGGAGCCTCTGGGTAGGTACAATGTATAGGTGAGGGCGGAGCCTCTGGGTAGGTACAATGTATAGGTGAGGGCGGAGCCTCTAGGTAGGTACAATGTATAGGTGAGGGCGGAGCCTCTAGGTAGGTACAATGTATAGGTGAGGGCGGAGCCTCTAGGTAGGTACAATGTATAGGTGAGGGCGGAGCCTCTAGGTAGGTACAATGTATAGGTGAGGGCGGAGCCTCTAGATATGTACAATGTATAGGTGAGGGCGGAGCCTCTAGATAGGTACAATGTATAGGTGAGGGCGGAGCCTCTGGGTAGGTACAATGTATAGGTGAGGGCGGAGCCTCTAGGTAGGTACAATGTATAGGTGAGGGCGGAGCCTCTTAGGTAGGTACAATGTATAGGTGAGGGCGGAGCCTCTAGATATGTACAATGTATAGGTGAGGGCGGAGCCTCTAGGTAGGTACAATGTATAGGTGAGGGCGGAGCCTCTAGGTAGGTACAATGTATAGGTGAGGGCGGAGCCTCTAGGTAGGTACAATGTATAGGTGAGGGCGGAGCCTCTAGGTAGGTACAATGTATAGGTGAGGGCGGAGCCTCTAGGTAGGTACAATGTATAGGTGAGGGCGGAGCCTCTGGGTAGGTACAATGTATAGGTGAGGGCGGAGCCTCTAGGTAGGTACAATGTATAGGTGAGGGCGGAGCCTCTAGGTAGGTACAATGTATAGGTGAGGGCGGAGCCTCTAGGTAGGTACAATGTATAGGTGAGGGCGGAGCCTCTAGGTAGGTACAATATATAGGTGAGGGCGGAGCCTCTAGGTAGGTACAATGTATAGGTGAGGGCGGAGCCTCTAGATATGTACAATGTATAGGTGAGGGCGGAGCCTCTAGGTAGGTACAATGTATAGGTGAGGGCGGAGCCTCTAGGTAGGTACAATGTATAGGTGAGGGCGGAGCCTCTAGGTAGGTACAATGTATAGGTGAGGGCGGAGTCTCTAGGTAGGTACAATGTATAGGTGAGGGCGGAGCCTCTAGGTAGGTACAATGTATAGGTGAGGGCGGAGCCTCTAGGTAGGTACAATATATAGGTGAGGGCGGAGCCTCTAGGTAGGTACAATGTATAGGTGAGGGCGGAGCCTCTAGATATGTACAATGTATAGGTGAGGGCGGAGCCTCTAGGTAGGTACAATGTATAGGTGAGGGCGGAGCCTCTGGGTAGGTACAATGTATAGGTGAGGGCGGAGCCTCTAGGTAGGTACAATGTATAGGTGAGGGCGGAGCCTCTAGATAGGTACAATGTATAGGTGAGGGCGGAGCCTCTAGGTAGGTACAATGTATAGGTGAGGGCGGAGCCTCTAGGTAGGTACAATGTATAGGTGAGGGCGGAGCCTCTAGGTAGGTACAATGTATAGGTGAGGGCGGAGTCTCTAGGTAGGTACAATGTATAGGTGAGGGCGGAGCCTCTAGGTAGGTACAATGTATAGGTGACAGGTTCTCTTTATAATGTACCATCCCGGGAAGGAGAGACATTATTGTAACCATCACAGGAAATCCACTTTGTGTCATCCAACTCTTCACCTTTCACTTCCATTCACCGCAACGTGATTGTTTCTCTTTCACCTGAATAGCTTTTTATAATTGGTAAAGAAAGAAAAGAATGTTCAACGATCGTCACAAAAAGAAACCGGAAATATTCCTGCGTCTTTCTTGTCTCAGGTCTACAAACAATGCCGGGGGAGGGGCCTTCAAAACCCGAGGCCAAAGGGGACCCCCTCATAATGGGCACAGCGGGTGTACAGACCCGGGAACTCAGCACAGGGATGGTGAGAACCCCTCATAATGGGCACAGTGGGTGTACAGACCCGGGAACTCAGCACAGGGATGGTGAGAACCCCTCATAATGGGCACAGCGGGTGTACAGACCCGGGAACTCAGCACAGGGTTGGTGAGAACCCCTCATAATGGGCACAGTGGGTGTACAGACCCGGGAACTCAGCACAGGGATGGTGAGAACCCCTCATAATGGGCACAGCGGGTGTACAGACCCGGGAACTCAGCACAGGGATGGTGAGAACCCCTCATAATGGGCACAGCGGGTGTACAGACCCAGGAACTCAGCACAGGGATGGTGGGAACCCCTCATAATGGGCACAGCGGGTGTACAGACCTGGGAACTCAGCACAGGGATGGTGAGAACCCCTCATAATGGGCACAGCGGGTGTACAGACCCGGGAACTCAGCACAGGGATGGTGGGAACCCCTCATAATGGGCACAGCAGGTGTACAGACCCGGGAACTCAGCACAGGGATGGTGAGAACCCCTCATAATGGGCACAGCGGGTGTACAGACCCGGGAACTCAGCACAGGGATGGTGAGAACCCCTCATAATGGGCACAGCGGGTGTACAGACCTGGGAACTCAGCACAGGGATGGTGAGAACCCCTCATAATGGGCACAGCAGGTGTACAGACCCGGGAACTCAGCACAGGGATGGTGAGAACCCCTCATAATGGGCACAGCGGGTGTACAGACCCGGGAACTCAGCACAGGGATGGTGAGAACCCCTCATAATGGGCACAGCGGGTGTACAGACCCAGGAACTCAGCACAGGGATGGTGAGAACCCCTCATAATGGGCACAGCGGGTGTACAGACCTGGGAACTCAGCACAGGGATGGTGAGAACCCCTCATAATGGGCACAGCGGGTGTACAGACCCGGGAACTCAGTACAGGGATGGTGAGAACCCCTCATAATGGGCACAGCAGGTGTACAGACCCGGGAACTCAGCACAGGGATGGTGAGAACCCCTCATAATGGGCACAGCGGGTGTACAGACCCGGGAACTCAGCACAGGGATGGTGGGAACCCCTCATAATGGGCACAGCGGGTGTACAGACCCGGGAACTCGGCACAGGAATGGTGAGAACCCCTCATAATGGGCACAGCGGGTGTACAGACCCGGGAACTCAGCACAGGGATGGTGGGAACCCCTCATAATGGGCACAGCAGGTGTACAGACCCGGGAACTCAGCACAGGGATGGTGAGAACCCCTCATAATGGGCACAGCGGGTGTACAGACCCGGGAACTCAGCACAGGGATGGTGAGAACCCCTCATAATGGGCACAGCGGGTGTACAGACCTGGGAACTCAGCACAGGGATGGTGAGAACCCCTCATAATGGGCACAGCAGGTGTACAGACCCGGGAACTCAGCACAGGGATGGTGAGAACCCCTCATAATGGGCACAGCGGGTGTACAGACCGGGAACAGGGATGGTGAGAACCCCTCATAATGGGCACAGCGGGTGTACAGACCCGGGAACTCA